>VYZU01000954.1:0-11147 GCA_013401355.1 Ceyx cyanopectus | reverse complement strand
TTCTAAATTGTCCAAAAGTTCAGCTTTGCTTGCAGGCAGGAGGAGCAGAGATGCTATGGCTAAGCCTCTTGGTTTAGGACTTAAAAATGTTACACTTCTTAATAATATGAAAAGTGTGGCTGTATGAGGATCTAGAACATCCATAGCAGTCACTTGGATTCCTAGAGAGGAGTGTTGTATGCAGCCAGATGCTGCCAAGTGCTTCTTGACCAAAACCTAGTTATTAACATACTGAGCAGCTTACCAGTGAGAAAGGCTGAATGCAAAGGTATGTTTGAGCTCCTTCTCTTTCTGGAATTTAAGGACCCGAGAGAAGATGAAATTCTGGTGCCATACAGCTAGCCATCACTGCAAAGACCATCATATTTTTATAGAGGGAAAGTAAGTGGCAAGCTCTTTGTCAATCAGAAGGGTCTGGATGACCATCTGTTGCCCCAGCTAGGTGGGCTGACAGGGTGGGTACCATCTCCTCCTCCCACTGAAGTCTGAGTGATTGTTCATAGTAGGTTTCAGGTATCCTAAACCAGAAGGAGAGCTTCCTTTAGTCATTGCATTGAAACGAGACATTAAGACAGAACAATTGGACAAAACTGTACACAAAATAAAATATAAAAGGAAGACCAGAATAATGTTTGGGTCAGATCTTCAGGTTTTTGGAAATTACTATGGTTCTGTCTGAGCTGGAAGACAAATTTATTCTTATACTGGTTAAAGTTCTGTCCCATAAAGAAGAAAAAGGTTTTTTCATGTTGGAGGCTGTAAATCCAGATGCATCAGAATGTCACTTTGTCTCACAGAATGCTGCCACAGCTTGGGTGTTAGAGTAACACGTGTTAAATGACACCGACAGAACACTCCAGACAGTAAAGTCTTATTTGTCTTTATCCCCGTGTCTTTCCCAGCCCTCCAGGAGTGCCAACGTGTATGTTTGTCTGTAAGAATAACTCACTGATTCAATGAGAGTGATAAGTAGTGTGTCTGCACTAGAGCAGAGAAGGCACATAGCACCATATCAAAGTGCCCTTGAAGAATTTAATCACTCATAACCTACTGCCCAGCAAAAGGAGCTGTTTTTTCAGATGTCCATTATATGGACAGGAAGGTGTTATTTTTCTTCTCATGCTACTCAGGGATTTCTGAACATAAAAACAAAAATCGATAATACAAAAGCTATTGGATTTTTTTTATTTTTATTTTTTTCCTTTTACTATGTCACAAGGAATATGAACAGCTTTCTCTGCCCTGGGTTAGTAAGAGAGATAGATTAGCAGTAGGGGTTGGCTGCAGAGTTTTAGGGATGAGAAATCAGGGCAATTGCTTGAGATAACAGGGCCTGGTGGGGATCCCTGAGATCATGATATGGTCGTGAAAGTCACAGTAGATTTGGACAGTGAAAGGGAAGGTTTTTTGCTTTAGCCCAAGCATGAAGTTCCAAAAGCCTAATGTCAGCTCTGACTGACAGTGAAGGCTAGGAAAGTGCTCAGCATCTCTTGGTGGTGAATTCCAAATATGGAAGTATATAATCACAGGTAGACCCAAAACAGTAACCTAGACTCTGGCCTCAAGACCCACTGCTGTAACTGGCTTGGTTGAATTTGAGCTTGTTCTATTAGGGGTTTAATGGTTCTCAGAGAGTTATACATCTGATACTCATCACCCTCACATATCCATCAATATCTCAGTGGCATGACACTTGGGGATTAGGAACCTGCTGTTAACTGTTTTCTACCAGTGGTGTCATCTCCATTTGTACAGAGAAGGAGCTTTCCATATTGTCTTGCTCAGAATGGTTCCATGAGATTCATATGCACAGCTTTAAGGAACAATGGAAGGTGAATGTCAAAGGAGGAGCAGTATGATACTGCTGCCAGGCTGTGGAAACTCTCAACAGATCAGCAGCAAAATAAAGAAAAAGCTAATATAAATGCAGAAAACATTCTGTTCAGTACTTAATAATCATCTGTAAGAGAAATTATGCAATTTTACAGGGCTTAGACCCACCTTTTAAGGTGATTAGACTGGAAGTCTGAGCTCAGACATAAGCAGACAGACTCAGGAGTTGGAAAGGACAGACAATAGCTTCTCTTATCCCATAACACTTGTCTATAAAAAGAGTATGTACTCAGACCCAGCTCATAAACCTGCTGCATTTAAGTAGTCCATGCAGCTGTGATTTTACCAATAAGACAGGCCCTCTATGTCATTCTTGCTCCAGAATTTACAGACCATGCCATTCTTGGATAGTCCTTTATTCAGCAAGATAAAGTCTTTAATTAAATGCAGATTTAAAAAAAATTTTTTTTTGCACTCTGTCCAGATTTTCAGCATTAACAAAATCAAGAATGGTGAGACAATCCTATTATGATCAGATAAACAGAAAACTTGATTCTCTTTCTGATCTTCTGACAAGCCTCTGAGTACAGACCATCAGTGTGAAGAGATCTTCTCTATGTAATTTATTACTGCCTTTCATTGCAGCTAAGTGCAAGGTCATAGCTCAAATAGTAATGTGCATAGAACTGCACTCAGAAAGATGCTTTTGGTGCTTGCTTCAGGGAAGTATGGAGATATGCTTTTTTATTAATAATGTCATACAATTACTCCTTTATACATATAGTATTTATGTTCAGCCCTCTACTGACATCAGTGCAGTATGTCCTCTGTTCTAAAGGCCTGGAGNTTCCAGAATGACTGGAAATGTGTAATTCAAACTAAGCTGTGCCTGATTTACCCCTCCTCTCGTAAAGTCTTATTTGTCTTTATCCCCGTGTCTTTCCCAGCCCTCCAGGAGTGCCAACGTGTATGTTTGTCTGTAAGAATAACTCACTGATTCAATGAGAGTGATAAGTAGTGTGTCTGCACTAGAGCAGAGAAGGCACATAGCACCATATCAAAGTGCCCTTGAAGAATTTAATCACTCATAACCTACTGCCCAGCAAAAGGAGCTGTTTTTTCAGATGTCCATTATATGGACAGGAAGGTGTTATTTTTCTTCTCATGCTACTCAGGGATTTCTGAACATAAAAACAAAAATCGATAATACAAAAGCTATTGGATTTTTTTTATTTTTATTTTTTTCCTTTTACTATGTCACAAGGAATATGAACAGCTTTCTCTGCCCTGGGTTAGTAAGAGAGATAGATTAGCAGTAGGGGTTGGCTGCAGAGTTTTAGGGATGAGAAATCAGGGCAATTGCTTGAGATAACAGGGCCTGGTGGGGATCCCTGAGATCATGATATGGTCGTGAAAGTCACAGTAGATTTGGACAGTGAAAGGGAAGGTTTTTTGCTTTAGCCCAAGCATGAAGTTCCAAAAGCCTAATGTCAGCTCTGACTGACAGTGAAGGCTAGGAAAGTGCTCAGCATCTCTTGGTGGTGAATTCCAAATATGGAAGTATATAATCACAGGTAGACCCAAAACAGTAACCTAGACTCTGGCCTCAAGACCCACTGCTGTAACTGGCTTGGTTGAATTTGAGCTTGTTCTATTAGGGGTTTAATGGTTCTCAGAGAGTTATACATCTGATACTCATCACCCTCACATATCCATCAATATCTCAGTGGCATGACACTTGGGGATTAGGAACCTGCTGTTAACTGTTTTCTACCAGTGGTGTCATCTCCATTTGTACAGAGAAGGAGCTTTCCATATTGTCTTGCTCAGAATGGTTCCATGAGATTCATATGCACAGCTTTAAGGAACAATGGAAGGTGAATGTCAAAGGAGGAGCAGTATGATACTGCTGCCAGGCTGTGGAAACTCTCAACAGATCAGCAGCAAAATAAAGAAAAAGCTAATATAAATGCAGAAAACATTCTGTTCAGTACTTAATAATCATCTGTAAGAGAAATTATGCAATTTTACAGGGCTTAGACCCACCTTTTAAGGTGATTAGACTGGAAGTCTGAGCTCAGACATAAGCAGACAGACTCAGGAGTTGGAAAGGACAGACAATAGCTTCTCTTATCCCATAACACTTGTCTATAAAAAGAGTATGTACTCAGACCCAGCTCATAAACCTGCTGCATTTAAGTAGTCCATGCAGCTGTGATTTTACCAATAAGACAGGCCCTCTATGTCATTCTTGCTCCAGAATTTACAGACCATGCCATTCTTGGATAGTCCTTTATTCAGCAAGATAAAGTCTTTAATTAAATGCAGATTTAAAAAAAATTTTTTTTTGCACTCTGTCCAGATTTTCAGCATTAACAAAATCAAGAATGGTGAGACAATCCTATTATGATCAGATAAACAGAAAACTTGATTCTCTTTCTGATCTTCTGACAAGCCTCTGAGTACAGACCATCAGTGTGAAGAGATCTTCTCTATGTAATTTATTACTGCCTTTCATTGCAGCTAAGTGCAAGGTCATAGCTCAAATAGTAATGTGCATAGAACTGCACTCAGAAAGATGCTTTTGGTGCTTGCTTCAGGGAAGTATGGAGATATGCTTTTTTATTAATAATGTCATACAATTACTCCTTTATACATATAGTATTTATGTTCAGCCCTCTACTGACATCAGTGCAGTATGTCCTCTGTTCTAAAGGCCTGGAGATTCAGACAGTGTATGTTGCCCAATGTTAAAATGTACACATTTCATAAAAAAAATAGCAAATAAATGTACAATTGCCTATTGTAGATACTCAACTGTGCAGAAAATAAGGAAAATTTTCCTTCAGACAGTTTAAAGGAATGATATATAAAGCTGGTTTTCATGCTTATTTAAAATTCTGACACTGTCCACAGAAAGTTTAAATCCACAATCCTGCCAATTCTTTGTTTTGGTAAATTCTAAAATGGGACAGTNTTTGTCTCACAGAATGCTGCCACAGCTTGGGTGTTAGAGTAACACGTGTTAAATGACACCGACAGAACACTCCAGACAGTAAAGTCTTATTTGTCTTTATCCCCGTGTCTTTCCCAGCCCTCCAGGAGTGCCAACGTGTATGTTTGTCTGTAAGAATAACTCACTGATTCAATGAGAGTGATAAGTAGTGTGTCTGCACTAGAGCAGAGAAGGCACATAGCACCATATCAAAGTGCCCTTGAAGAATTTAATCACTCATAACCTACTGCCCAGCAAAAGGAGCTGTTTTTTCAGATGTCCATTATATGGACAGGAAGGTGTTATTTTTCTTCTCATGCTACTCAGGGATTTCTGAACATAAAAACAAAAATCGATAATACAAAAGCTATTGGATTTTTTTTATTTTTATTTTTTTCCTTTTACTATGTCACAAGGAATATGAACAGCTTTCTCTGCCCTGGGTTAGTAAGAGAGATAGATTAGCAGTAGGGGTTGGCTGCAGAGTTTTAGGGATGAGAAATCAGGGCAATTGCTTGAGATAACAGGGCCTGGTGGGGATCCCTGAGATCATGATATGGTCGTGAAAGTCACAGTAGATTTGGACAGTGAAAGGGAAGGTTTTTTGCTTTAGCCCAAGCATGAAGTTCCAAAAGCCTAATGTCAGCTCTGACTGACAGTGAAGGCTAGGAAAGTGCTCAGCATCTCTTGGTGGTGAATTCCAAATATGGAAGTATATAATCACAGGTAGACCCAAAACAGTAACCTAGACTCTGGCCTCAAGACCCACTGCTGTAACTGGCTTGGTTGAATTTGAGCTTGTTCTATTAGGGGTTTAATGGTTCTCAGAGAGTTATACATCTGATACTCATCACCCTCACATATCCATCAATATCTCAGTGGCATGACACTTGGGGATTAGGAACCTGCTGTTAACTGTTTTCTACCAGTGGTGTCATCTCCATTTGTACAGAGAAGGAGCTTTCCATATTGTCTTGCTCAGAATGGTTCCATGAGATTCATATGCACAGCTTTAAGGAACAATGGAAGGTGAATGTCAAAGGAGGAGCAGTATGATACTGCTGCCAGGCTGTGGAAACTCTCAACAGATCAGCAGCAAAATAAAGAAAAAGCTAATATAAATGCAGAAAACATTCTGTTCAGTACTTAATAATCATCTGTAAGAGAAATTATGCAATTTTACAGGGCTTAGACCCACCTTTTAAGGTGATTAGACTGGAAGTCTGAGCTCAGACATAAGCAGACAGACTCAGGAGTTGGAAAGGACAGACAATAGCTTCTCTTATCCCATAACACTTGTCTATAAAAAGAGTATGTACTCAGACCCAGCTCATAAACCTGCTGCATTTAAGTAGTCCATGCAGCTGTGATTTTACCAATAAGACAGGCCCTCTATGTCATTCTTGCTCCAGAATTTACAGACCATGCCATTCTTGGATAGTCCTTTATTCAGCAAGATAAAGTCTTTAATTAAATGCAGATTTAAAAAAAATTTTTTTTTGCACTCTGTCCAGATTTTCAGCATTAACAAAATCAAGAATGGTGAGACAATCCTATTATGATCAGATAAACAGAAAACTTGATTCTCTTTCTGATCTTCTGACAAGCCTCTGAGTACAGACCATCAGTGTGAAGAGATCTTCTCTATGTAATTTATTACTGCCTTTCATTGCAGCTAAGTGCAAGGTCATAGCTCAAATAGTAATGTGCATAGAACTGCACTCAGAAAGATGCTTTTGGTGCTTGCTTCAGGGAAGTATGGAGATATGCTTTTTTATTAATAATGTCATACAATTACTCCTTTATACATATAGTATTTATGTTCAGCCCTCTACTGACATCAGTGCAGTATGTCCTCTGTTCTAAAGGCCTAGAGATTCAGACAGTGTATGTTGCCCAATGTTAAAATGTACACATTTCATAAAAAAAATAGCAAATAAATGTACAATTGCCTATTGTAGATACTCAACTGTGCAGAAAATAAGGAAAATTTTCCTTCAGACAGTTTAAAGGAATGATATATAAAGCTGGTTTTCATGCTTATTTAAAATTCTGACACTGTCCACAGAAAGTTTAAATCCACAATCCTGCCAATTCTTTGTTTTGGTAAATTCTAAAATGGGACAGTTTTTCACCAGAGAATTCTCTTTGCTGCTAGCACTAATCAATCAAACTTGCAATCGACAGCCAGAATCACTCAGAGGCAAAAAATTGGTAGTCCCAGACAACAGCAGATGATAGAAGAGCAGAAGTGCTGTTTGTAATAGTAATGTTGAGCCAAGCAAATGTGGGAATTTTAAACTATAATTCTAAAATTTTTCTCTGGGTTCATAATTCATTATATTTCCATTAACATTTGCTTTTCCTCCTTCTCACTATTCTCTACTATCTGTTCCCTATGACAAGTGAGTTTTGACTAATGGCATATTCTTTGTATCATTCTCCAGGGGAAGCTTTCTCAGCAACAGTGCATTAAGCAGGCTCTTAGTGTGGTTGAATTTTGTCTCTGGCACTGAGGAACTAATTCTTTGCATTTCCTTAAACAGCCTCAGTCATTTGGCTCAGCAAAGACCCCTTTGAGACTCTTTCTGTTCCTGCCTTTTTCAGATTGCCAGTAATCACCACGGGAATTTGATGGCACTGTGTTTCTCCAGCACAATTGTATTTAACTCAGGTGCTTTTGGCAGTGCCAGACCTGTTACCTTGAAATCTTTAGTCAATCAGCAGACTAATGTAGTGAGGTAAAGCAATTTGAGAGCAATGGGAGCCATCTATGGTACAAAATGGAATCTTCTGGCAGATGGGGATTTAACTTAATGGGGATGAATGGTTGTTGCTGGAGATTTTAATTCTTATCAGACAAATTTCACTGGATTTCATTGGTGGTGTTTCTAATCAAGGGGAAAAATAAGATTTAATGGAAGTTCTAATTTTCATTGATTAGCGCAATGTTAAGAAAGAAGTCTCAGCCATTCAGTGTGGGTCACTTTGTTAAGGAAATTGCTTTGTCATCTTTTCTCATTTGCAATACATGGGCTCCTTTTCTTTTTAATCTGTCCACACTTATGAGGGCAGCTCATCCTACCCTTTAGGTGGCAGCTGTATTAGCTGTCTATACAGAACTGGAATACATCCAATTTTGTGTACATCAAAGCTCCACAGGGCATGAAATTTCTTGTCTCCTTTGGCTGCTTTGGTATTTAGCAAACCTCTGGTGAATCTTGCACAGCCTTCTCCCTGATGAACAGGTTTTATGACATTATGGCATTTCTGTAGCTCGCATACTGACATATCCACAATAAATAATAGAGACTAATGCTGTCCACATAGCACTGTCAGTAAATAATTGGCAATCTACAGTCACTTCTGTATCATTGACACATTAGCTGTACCTAGACAACCAAACACACAGTGTAATACACCACTTCCAGAGCTGTACAGTTGTCTTAAAGGATGCTGAACAGGCTGAAACAAACAAGCTGGCCTTATTATCTTCTTAGTTTCTTTGGATTTTATCTTTTCTTTCGAAAGTCATGCTGGCTTTTCTGAAGAGCAGCAATGTTTTTTGAATACTTACCTTCTTGTATAAACCTTCCAAAACATTCAAGGACTCATTCTAACAGTAATAATGGAAACAGCAGGATGTTTCTACTACTGCATTGTGAGCTGCTGAGCGGATTGATTATTTAACACATTCAGCATTTTTTGGAGACTTGTAGCAACAACATGTAAATAAATTACTTATTCAACATGCTTGTATCAGCTCAATCAGTTAACAGTGACTCAGCATNTTGCTTCAGGGAAGTATGGAGATATGCTTTTTTATTAATAATGTCATACAATTACTCCTTTATACATATAGTATTTATGTTCAGCCCTCTACTGACATCAGTGCAGTATGTCCTCTGTTCTAAAGGCCTGGAGATTCAGACAGTGTATGTTGCCCAATGTTAAAATGTACACATTTCATAAAAAAAATAGCAAATAAATGTACAATTGCCTATTGTATTTATCCCCCAATCTCTTTACTCTGATTCTCCTGTTTCCTTTTGTATTACTTTTCACTTGTATCTTCCTTTTTATCTCTCTTCCCCCACCCCTCCTGTGTTTGTGCCCCTGCAAGNCCATTAACATTTGCTTTTCCTCCTTCTCACTATTCTCTACTATCTGTTCCCTATGACAAGTGAGTTTTGACTAATGGCATATTCTTTGTATCATTCTCCAGGGGAAGCTTTCTCAGCAACAGTGCATTAAGCAGGCTCTTAGTGTGGTTGAATTTTGTCTCTGGCACTGAGGAACTAATTCTTTGCATTTCCTTAAACAGCCTCAGTCATTTGGCTCAGCAAAGACCCCTTTGAGACTCTTTCTGTTCCTGCCTTTTTCAGATTGCCAGTAATCACCACGGGAATTTGATGGCACTGTGTTTCTCCAGCACAATTGTATTTAACTCAGGTGCTTTTGGCAGTGCCAGACCTGTTACCTTGAAATCTTTAGTCAATCAGCAGACTAATGTAGTGAGGTAAAGCAATTTGAGAGCAATGGGAGCCATCTATGGTACAAAATGGAATCTTCTGGCAGATGGGGATTTAACTTAATGGGGATGAATGGTTGTTGCTGGAGATTTTAATTCTTATCAGACAAATTTCACTGGATTTCATTGGTGGTGTTTCTAATCAAGGGGAAAAATAAGATTTAATGGAAGTTCTAATTTTCATTGATTAGCGCAATGTTAAGAAAGAAGTCTCAGCCATTCAGTGTGGGTCACTTTGTTAAGGAAATTGCTTTGTCATCTTTTCTCATTTGCAATACATGGGCTCCTTTTCTTTTTAATCTGTCCACACTTATGAGGGCAGCTCATCCTACCCTTTAGGTGGCAGCTGTATTAGCTGTCTATACAGAACTGGAATACATCCAATTTTGTGTACATCAAAGCTCCACAGGGCATGAAATTTCTTGTCTCCTTTGGCTGCTTTGGTATTTAGCAAACCTCTGGTGAATCTTGCACAGCCTTCTCCCTGATGAACAGGTTTTATGACATTATGGCATTTCTGTAGCTCGCATACTGACATATCCACAATAAATAATAGAGACTAATGCTGTCCACATAGCACTGTCAGTAAATAATTGGCAATCTACAGTCACTTCTGTATCATTGACACATTAGCTGTACCTAGACAACCAAACACACAGTGTAATACACCACTTCCAGAGCTGTACAGTTGTCTTAAAGGATGCTGAACAGGCTGAAACAAACAAGCTGGCCTTATTATCTTCTTAGTTTCTTTGGATTTTATCTTTTCTTTCGAAAGTCATGCTGGCTTTTCTGAAGAGCAGCAATGTTTTTTGAATACTTACCTTCTTGTATAAACCTTCCAAAACATTCAAGGACTCATTCTAACAGTAATAATGGAAACAGCAGGATGTTTCTACTACTGCATTGTGAGCTGCTGAGCGGATTGATTATTTAACACATTCAGCATTTTTTGGAGACTTGTAGCAACAACATGTAAATAAATTACTTATTCAACATGCTTGTATCAGCTCAATCAGTTAACAGTGACTCAGCATGGTTTTTAACATTAACAGCAAAAGCACTAAGTGGCCAAATTCTATGGCAGCTAATTTGATACTGCTTACAGCATCCTTCCATAAGGACTATTTATGTGAAGATGTGGTTTTCTAACACAACATTTATGAGAAAGGTTAGAAGACAGAGGAAAAATCTGTTCTAAAGAGAGAAAAGATTATGCAGTTTTATAGCAATCTTCAGCAGAGGTTTTGATATGCTTGTGTCTCTGCATTTACTATTTTAAATTATGGATTATGAAATGTGGGAACAAAGAGCAGTTCACTTAACTAAAGGCACAATCATGTAAACACATAGTTGGAAAGTCTTTTACCTTAAGTAGTCTGTTAATTTTCAAAAAACATTTGGGTCCCTAAAAATGACATAGACAGTCATGAAAGAATTTCAGAGTATTTATGTGCCTAAAACACATGTAATGAACAGGGATTAGGCACCGAGGCATCTTTGAATAGCCCTGCAAGATTACATAAATGTCTAGCCACCTTTACATTTAAAGAAAAGAACAACAAAAAAACCCCAACAAACCAAAACAAACAAAAAACTACCACCAAAAAACAACAACCACCAAAAAAAACCCCAAACTTAGCTTTTTTTTCAAGTAGGAAGCCTTGTATGAAGTCTCTATGAAGACGATTAAAATGATCTGAGTGCAGAACAAGTTTCCTCCAGAGATCTTACTAAGCATCAATCTTTATCCTTTTTTGTCCACCTTTGACACTGAATGGTTTATGT
>VYZU01000951.1:101169-128169 GCA_013401355.1 Ceyx cyanopectus | reverse complement strand
TAAAGGTGTAAAAAAAAAAAAAAGTTCAACTTCATTAAAAAAAAAATCAGCACTTATCAATTTTATGGTCAAAGAATCACAGGCAGATGAATATTAAAAAGCTATTTGAAAACAATCTACTGTTCAACACAGACACAATCATTCATCTCATCCTAGCCTACTGCAATGAGGGTGTAGGAGCCCTGGATATTAATCCTAGACCAGCAACTGAACCTGTCCAACAGGTATTCTCTCTGCTTAGCACTCTTTTTTTCCAGAATCCAGAGAAATACTTGTTGCTTAATTACAGACACTGCATACTGATGAAACCATGATTACTTCTTATCTCTGCTTCTTACATCCTGTTGAACAGTCAGCTTTCCTGATTATAGCCTTTTTGTCTTATTTAGGTGAAACTAAACACAAGTAATTTTTGCTTTTGTTGATCTAAGGAACTTGGCTGACATCAGAAGTCTTTATTGTATGTAAAGGGATACGAAATTAGGCAAGGCTGTGCTATAATCTGTATTCCTCTTGCTCAATGTTGCTTTTTCAGAGACAGAGTCCTTCAAGTTCTCTTAAATAGTAACTAGAACAACGTCAGGTTTTATTGGTTTTAAATAAACAGCAGATGGTTTCTGTGTAATTAACTAACTACAAGTCTTTCCCACACATCTCTGTCCTTTCTCTGCCATATTTTTATATGNGATGTAGATCAACGAAATATTTTTTTGGCTTTTTTTTTTTTTTTTTTTTTTTTTTTTTAGGTATATCAAGGGGAAAAACCGGTGGTTTCAGTTCTTTATGTCTCATACTCCAGCCTCTGGAGTTCCTCTGTAGGCTGTATGTTGTTAATGCTAATCGTGATAGGGGTTTTTACCTCTGACTGACTCCTACATATTAGCATTAACACTGTATCATGCCTCTTACCAGAATTCACATGGAGCAAACTGCTGTTTTGGGAGGAGAAGAGAAATGATGAATCAGTCAGTGCTATGCTGGGAAAACTGTTCTACATGTAAAAAGAAGAGTTGTTCTGCATACAGGCATAATTGCTGGAATGTTTGCTAGGTTTAAAGTCACTGGAAAAAGCAAGGAAAAAAAGCTGTTTTCTGTATCAGTAAGTCCTTACTAGGATGTAGAACATGTAATATTTTGAGTTCAACAAGCTGCTTTTTATTCTGCTCTATTATTTTTCAGCTCTTCTGGCTTTACTTCATACAGATATTTTGTTTATGCATTTTATTTAGGAAAATTAAAAAATAAACTTTTGGCACTTATAACTGCATTCTATTCATTTCTATAGGATTTTATTATATGTAAGAGAAAAACTGACAGAAAATGTCTCTCTGAGATTTTATTGTTGATTTGTTAGAAAAAAATGAGTCAATAGGTCACTAGGAGAAAATAAAAATACATTTATTTTACTTTAGAAGCATCAGAAAATTCCAGAGAAATAGGGAAGTATTGTTCTATTTATTTTGTGGAAGGGCAAAATAGATACTGAATACTCCATCACAGAAACTGACAGAGACAGCCTTTAAAACTCTATCTCATGCTTTAATTAAATCTACTTAATGAATACTTCAGTTATGAAATATTCATTTGATGGTGGTGGAGAAGGGGAAACTAAAAACCTCAAAGTACTCACCCTTAAGTAAGAAAAAAGGTTGATGTTTGTGCTGCATCAATACATATACCCTTTTGTGTTTGCAGTGTTTGGAGTGTGAACCCCCAGCAAGAGGTATGATTACAGTAACTCAAGATTACAGACACCTATGATTCAATGGTCTCACATAGAAAACAGGATCACAGGATCACATAGGAACAGTCTTACTCAATGTGATTTTTCCACTCAGAACAACTGCAGGGTGTAAATCAGGCTGCAAGTTCAGTGATGAATACAGCCAGGGGCCATGACCACCAAAAGCAAAAGCCAGCTTCATCCCTTCTAAAGTCAGAGTCATAGCTCTGGAGGGGATTCTTGGTGTGGTGAAACAAACTTTGTTAAAGAAAAGCATATTCCTATGCATTTTACAGGAAAAAAAAAAAAGGCTTTGAAAGTGAGGAGGAAAGAGTGGTGAAAGAAGAATTGATAGAAATTCTCATTTCTCAGGACTAGAGTAAAACAGTGTAGTTCAGTTTGTCCCTCTCCATTTGAGTCAAGGTTTAACAGTATCACTTCTTACTGAAACCAAGGTGGTTCCCAACCCCCTAGAAGCATGGGAGTCCCAGGCTTGCAGGTCACTGCTACTTGCCTTCTCCAAGGTGCAGTTACTGGCAGCAAGCCCAGCACTGCTCTGATGCAGTTGCAGTACTTAGGGAGCACCTAGCTGCATGACTGACATGAAAAAAAAAAAAAAAATGAAACCTAACATTACATCTATTATGTCAGTTCTGTTCACTAAAAGATGTTACATTATATTCTCCTTGGTTTCCCATTGCATTTGAAAAATGCCTCATTTACTCCACAACACCCCAAGCCTGCAACCAGTAAGACTTTTTTTTCTGTTCTTCAAAGGCTTTCATTAACAAACAGTGTAACTGGAGTAAAGTTACTATCCTCAGTGATTGTGAAATGGCACTGAAACAATTACTAGTTGTGACTTCCTTACTTCACCTCGTGTTTCCACTCCCCAGCCTGGACTTCCCAGTTCCATTCAATATAGACACATGACATTAGAAGGTACAGTAATGAAGAAAAGGGGTCTTGTCACTCACCATTTTGACTCATACTCATTCTATAAAAATCTAATGTATGTTATCTTACTTTTTTTTCTCTTTAAAATGTAAGTTGAGTAATCTGAAATCTTAAGAAATAGCCAATATAAATATGGTCATTAGACCATTTATACATAGTTTTTTCCTTCATAGCCAATTCACCAGAACAATAAGCATACTAAATTGTAGATATTAGCAGATATTGTATTATATATATTAGCAGATATTAAAAAATAGTTTTTGTTTTCACTCTGAGAAAATATTAATGCTGCCCATGACTGGGGTTAGATCTTGTGAAAGACCACAGCATGATAGCATTCACATTTTCTGATTGTTGGTATACTTCAAGAACTATCCACTGCCAACACCTCCCATCGAATGCCTCTATGATATTGAGTTCCTGTGCCAAGATTCATTAAATAACCTAATAATATAAATGTAGCTGCACTAGCAAGTTCACTGGCTTCAGAGTATTGTGATAAGCTGAGTGGTATAGCATTAGATACATTACCAAACAACAGTAAGAGATTACTTCTTGCCAGAGGTTAAAATAGAAAGCGAAGCTCATTCTGGTTGCTGTCATAAAAGGGCTTGATGTCTGCTGATGATTGAGTGTTTTCATCACTTGCATGTGTTCAATTTCAGGGAAGAATTTTACTTCCTTGGTATGAAAAAAAGCCAAACACCTCTCTCTTGACATTTAATTTCTTCTGTTATGAAGGAAACCAGAATACATTCAAATTGCCTTTTCTATCTCAAAAAATCCACGATAACATGAATTACAGTGCATTTCTTTGGAACAAATATCTCAGTTGGTCAGATAATGCGTATACAAAGGTGAAACTGACTCAGCTCAACATTCCTAATGCAATCTCCTAGGATCAAGACATCATGAAGCTTTAATCTTGATATGGTGTTTCATATAAGACAAATAAAGAATAAGACAAATAAATAAAAGGGAAGGCTCAAGAGTCCTAAGGTGAGATCAAAAATATTGCAATTTGGAGACATTTAAACTCTTTTGCAGAGAAGAGGTAGAAGAAGGAGCAACTTGAATGTGAGAAGCTATGGAGCTGAGAAATACAGCAAGGAAGAACACTTCAGTTCCTGACTTTTCCCCTTTCATCATAGAATCTATTGGGCTGGAAGGGACCTTAAAAATAATTTAGTTCCCATTCCCCTGCCATAGGCAGGGACATCTCCCACTAGACCAGAGTGCTCAAAGCCTCATCCAACCTGGCCTGGAAAAACTGCACCTTTACACTTGAAAAGTAATTTAATAGAAGAAAAATAGCCAAGGAGGGGACCTGGATTAATTCTGCAGTTCCTTTTGTCCACCTATGCTCCCTAATCCCTGTAGTTTCTGGGGTCTATAGCATTTAGTGCTAAGAAGTAAGTTATCTACTTTCTTGTCTCATTTTGAACCAACTTGCAGCAGTCCCTTTTGTCTACTTCCAACTGTGAAGATTGGAGCAGGCTCCTCAGTAAGCTAGAATAGGGCACACATTATCTAGAATCCACACACAAGAGCTGTGCCATATACTCAAGTTCATTTTGGTGTTTTATATTACCCCATAGCTTTAAGTTTGGTATATAGCTATAGTTCCAGGTGTATGTCAAAAGTACAGACTCAAATAGCTAGACAGGTTAGTACCACCCTGCAATTCAGAAGTCCTTGTGCCAAAAAGAGAAAGTGAAGTGTTACTTCAGCCTAGTTGCTGTAGTGTTCCTCTGGGTAGACAATTTCAGGATTTTTTATGCTAACAGTTAGTGGTAAAGCACAGAAAGGACCCTGAGATCAGGGACTGGATCTCTCTATTGCTCTGTAGCTGCCATGATCACCAACCCTATTTTTTATGCTCATCCAATAAACATTCAGGGCTTTTTCTTGGTATTGGCATCACTTCATAAAGGTTGATCATGATCCATCTCCCCCCCAGAAACCCACAAATGTTTCCCCTTTCCCCTTGCAAGCACAAATCTGAAGCCTTCTCTGTCAGAACAGGGAATTAAATCTGCATCTCCTGCTTTGAAAAGTGATGTCACCACCACATATGGTGGTAAGAACCTGGACACTACCTTCTATTAGCCAGTTCTCTTCTAACTCCTACTGTCCTCTGTCAGAATCCTGGTGCTTTTCATATCTGTCCTTCTGAAGCCCATATAAGCCAAGATGTGAGACAGCACCAGGTTTCCGCAGCAATCTGAGATTCCACCTTTTTATGCATAAACCACGGGGGAAGCAGGTGGGAGGGAGCGGAAAGTTTAATCTCGTGTACACTTGAGCTGGCATTTTCGATAACGCAGCTCTTCGCTTGCAAAAATCCACGGGGAATTCAGCCAAGTCCCCGCAGGGCGAGTCCCCTGCTGCTGTCGCCGCTCCTCCCCGGGCCACTGCTCCCACCTAGTGGCAGCAGCTCTGCAGTCCCCAGGCTCTGCTGTAAATCCCCGTCAGTCCCCCAGCCGCTCATCTTCGACCCAGGAAAGGGAAATTCCCTCTCCAGACTTTTCGGCCCAGCTAGACGCCTTTCAAACCGCTTCTTATACTCCACACTATAAAAGCAGGGCTCCCATCCCCCTCAAAAAAAAAAAAAACCTCAACCAAGCAAACAAAACAACAGAAAAGCTCTGATACTATTACATTTCAACTAATTTAAAACATTTCCTAAGGAGAATCTGCTTTCTCACCTTCTTCTGCAAGTGATGGAATCGAGGAGGAATTCTGCATTCCCAAAATACAGAGCAGACATCAGAGATGGTGTGGGCTGGTGATACAAGTGGCTTAAGATTCAAACAGACCACCTAGATCAGATCCAACTGGCATGATTTCACCATGGCCTTGGGTTAATTAGAGATGGCAGGTACCTCCAAAATAAAATAATAACAAAAAAAAACAAAACCAAAAAAAACAAAACCACAAACCCACAAAAACCCTACCAAAAAGTTAAAAATAAAACGTTTAAAAATAAAACAAAATCCAACAAACTTTGTGTACCTCAAGACAGGGACCCAGAGATTAATATATTTGCATTTCAACAAGTAAAAAAACATAAATAAAATCATGGTATAATGAGAACAGATCTAATAAGCTAGGGATTAAAACACAAAATATCAGAAAACACCATCTAAAAAAAATCTCGTGAAATTTCATTAAAATCACCGTATTTAAATATCAAAGAATGAAAAGGCATAATAAATCTTACTAAACTGGAGATGCAAGTCATAAGACTACATTCCTGGTACTAATCTGAAAAATTATCTTTAACTGCACTTGTACAGCAGAAAATATTAAAGAACTTTCAGCTTT
Source organism: Ceyx cyanopectus (assembly GCA_013401355.1). Lineage (NCBI taxonomy): Eukaryota > Metazoa > Chordata > Aves > Coraciiformes > Alcedinidae > Ceyx > Ceyx cyanopectus. Next base: position 122,162 of record VYZU01000951.1, on the reverse strand, counting down.
TACATTCTGCTATTTTTGTATTAGTAAAAAGCAGTGACCAGTACATAGCTGTCTATTGAATGGAGTCTTTTCAACCAGAAACACAATAGAGTATCTAATTTCAGTTCTGACAGGAAATCAAAATAAGTAATAATCTTCTATAATCCCTTAAGGGTTTCAGATAGAGTTTTTTTGTTCTCTTTTTCTGTCTTTTGGGTTTGTTGGTTTTTTTTTTTAATATACTATTTGTCTTAACTTTCTATTGCAATAGGCAAAAGAACTAATGGAATTTCATCAGAAAGCTTCAGAAAGAAACAATCACATCAAGTCAGAAATTAGAAGTAACTTCTTCATGGAAGATCAAAAAATGGGCCTTGAAATTATATCACGGGCACAGCCTCCTCAACTGCGAGCTCAGGCTTTTGGCCTAACCGCACTAGGCACAGAGGACAACATACAATTGTTGTCAAGGTAAGGACAAGGGTAACTTGCAAGATTAGTTATCACAAAAAGTTACCATTTTTCCTGCCTTTTAATAGACATTCAAGTGGACTGAAATATATGATACTGGCTTTATACCTATCTGTGATTTTAGGTGCACAGAATTCAAATTCATTAGCCAAGACATTTTTATATGCAGAAAAAAGAAGTCATGTAAAAATACACATTTTATTATATACATTTAGAGGTTAAAGTTAATTTAAACTGATTCAGCTTTTCCTCCTTCACTTCCCTCTTTTTCCTGATGACATTCTTCTGCTGCTTCCAAATATTTTTCTTCAGTGACCTGCAGAAAAAATGATTTCTGTTATACTTCTAGATACTATTTCTCTTTGATACTGGATATCTTTCCCTCATACTGTCACTGTAACAAGAAAGGACTGCCTATAAAAACAGTTACTGCCTCCAAAATCCAACAACCTGAATGACAAAGCATCTTCAAACTAATTTCATTTAAAAATGTCATCGGCTAGGCTCTGAGCACATCTTTGGCTAACAAGTTTCAGTAGACATACAGGATTTTTCTTCCCTCTTTCTTGCCATGTTATTAAGTCAAATATTTGATCAGAAGACTCCAAAACATCTGCTGTTTAATTCTTAGAAAGATTTTCCACAAGTAAGCACACCTTGAAAGCAAGTCTCTCCTATTTGCAGCTTATGGTATTTTATAGTTCCATTTATCTTAAAAACTTCCCTTTTGCATTTATTCAGTCACTGTAAAGCTTCTCTTAGTAAGTACTTATCAAATTTGAAACACTGTTTAACAGAGTATTTTTGCAAGAAACTCTTATTTTCCATTTAATTTTTAAACAGGCAAAACACCCTCAAACTAGTACATTTATGCAGCTTATAGAAATATCATCCCCTTCTATTCTCCAGTAACTTCCACCTAGATTCACAGAGTGGTATTAGATTTTATCCTTGGATTTACATGTTTGCATGTGTTCTCTCAAACCAGTGGCAGAGAACTTGTTACTACCTAAAAATCCAGGTAAGTGTAAGTAAATTATTCCCATTTTCAGTTTTCTTGTGAATTTTCAAATTCACAATTAAAACAAGAAAAAATAATTTTAAACTATAAACATGATACCGACATTATTTCTAAGTCGAATTTGAAAAATATATCAATATAAAGTGATAATTAACAATAATTAAATTTAAAATTATAATTAACAACGTAAAGATTTCATGTACATCTGATTTTTCTTCACCTGTGAACATTTCCATTCCTAAAGATACATTCTTGAAGAGACTACCCATCTCCAATCATTCATATTTTTCTCTATCACAGTATTATCTTTTTATTTGGTTAGCTGTTCTTCACTGCTAATGAGACTTACCAGCCTCTTTGATCTTTCCAGCAGTTTGTGCCACACGGTGTGGTGAGCCTGTATTAAATGTTATTAAATTTTATTACTAGAGGAAAAAAAAATCACCTTCTCATAGAATACATTCTAACAAGAGTATAGAAACGATGGAACAAAACTGTACAATCCCTAATTCAGACTTTATAGATTAAGATTCCATTGTCCCATTTGACCATATTCCTTTAGAGACTTGAATGTGTGTCTGTTGATCACATTTATTTGTTGTGTAGCATCATTGAGGTGGTTATGGGCAAAACTGGGAATTAAAACTTACTGACGAGGAAGGTTACTCAGAGATGAGTGAGGAACCCAGTGACCACTTATCCCTTGAAAACTTCCCCGACTGACACAGCAGCACACGTGCTAAACCACAGGTCAAAATCACATCAGTCACTAGAAATGGGAAGAAAGACTCCTGCCTCCACATATAGTTAGTTCTGCAAAGCCTTTGTTTAAGACTGATTCATGCTAGGACTGTTGGGGTTTTTTTTTTTGGTTCCATTTTACTTTGGTGTCATGAAAAACTTTGAAATGGTATCCTCTAGAAGTATAAATTAAAATNTAGGTGCACAGAATTCAAATTCATTAGCCAAGACATTTTTATATGCAGAAAAAAGAAGTCATGTAAAAATACACATTTTATTATATACATTTAGAGGTTAAAGTTAATTTAAACTGATTCAGCTTTTCCTCCTTCACTTCCCTCTTTTTCCTGATGACATTCTTCTGCTGCTTCCAAATATTTTTCTTCAGTGACCTGCAGAAAAAATGATTTCTGTTATACTTCTAGATACTATTTCTCTTTGATACTGGATATCTTTCCCTCATACTGTCACTGTAACAAGAAAGGACTGCCTATAAAAACAGTTACTGCCTCCAAAATCCAACAACCTGAATGACAAAGCATCTTCAAACTAATTTCATTTAAAAATGTCATCGGCTAGGCTCTGAGCACATCTTTGGCTAACAAGTTTCAGTAGACATACAGGATTTTTCTTCCCTCTTTCTTGCCATGTTATTAAGTCAAATATTTGATCAGAAGACTCCAAAACATCTGCTGTTTAATTCTTAGAAAGATTTTCCACAAGTAAGCACACCTTGAAAGCAAGTCTCTCCTATTTGCAGCTTATGGTATTTTATAGTTCCATTTATCTTAAAAACTTCCCTTTTGCATTTATTCAGTCACTGTAAAGCTTCTCTTAGTAAGTACTTATCAAATTTGAAACACTGTTTAACAGAGTATTTTTGCAAGAAACTCTTATTTTCCATTTAATTTTTAAACAGGCAAAACACCCTCAAACTAGTACATTTATGCAGCTTATAGAAATATCATCCCCTTCTATTCTCCAGTAACTTCCACCTAGATTCACAGAGTGGTATTAGATTTTATCCTTGGATTTACATGTTTGCATGTGTTCTCTCAAACCAGTGGCAGAGAACTTGTTACTACCTAAAAATCCAGGTAAGTGTAAGTAAATTATTCCCATTTTCAGTTTTCTTGTGAATTTTCAAATTCACAATTAAAACAAGAAAAAATAATTTTAAACTATAAACATGATACCGACATTATTTCTAAGTCGAATTTGAAAAATATATCAATATAAAGTGATAATTAACAATAATTAAATTTAAAATTATAATTAACAACGTAAAGATTTCATGTACATCTGATTTTTCTTCACCTGTGAACATTTCCATTCCTAAAGATACATTCTTGAAGAGACTACCCATCTCCAATCATTCATATTTTTCTCTATCACAGTATTATCTTTTTATTTGGTTAGCTGTTCTTCACTGCTAATGAGACTTACCAGCCTCTTTGATCTTTCCAGCAGTTTGTGCCACACGGTGTGGTGAGCCTGTATTAAATGTTATTAAATTTTATTACTAGAGGAAAAAAAAATCACCTTCTCATAGAATACATTCTAACAAGAGTATAGAAACGATGGAACAAAACTGTACAATCCCTAATTCAGACTTTATAGATTAAGATTCCATTGTCCCATTTGACCATATTCCTTTAGAGACTTGAATGTGTGTCTGTTGATCACATTTATTTGTTGTGTAGCATCATTGAGGTGGTTATGGGCAAAACTGGGAATTAAAACTTACTGACGAGGAAGGTTACTCAGAGATGAGTGAGGAACCCAGTGACCACTTATCCCTTGAAAACTTCCCCGACTGACACAGCAGCACACGTGCTAAACCACAGGTCAAAATCACATCAGTCACTAGAAATGGGAAGAAAGACTCCTGCCTCCACATATAGTTAGTTCTGCAAAGCCTTTGTTTAAGACTGATTCATGCTAGGACTGTTGGGGTTTTTTTTTTTGGTTCCATTTTACTTTGGTGTCATGAAAAACTTTGAAATGGTATCCTCTAGAAGTATAAATTAAAATTTTTGTTCTTTCCTGAATCTAAATAAATACTGCCAGCAATTACAGAAGATTACCACACCCAATTAGGGTGAATGAAATACCCATGTAGAAATTGCATATCCAAAAAACTCCAACACTTTCAGTACTGAAAAATAACATCAGAGCCCTCTGATGCAAACTTTTCTAGCTCGAATTTCACATCCAGGAAAACAAACTCCAAATATCCAACACAGACATCACAATGGACCTTCCCTTTCTGCTGCTGTTCTCACCTCTTATGTTTGGCTACCAGCAGAGCGTATAATAAATATGAGAAAGTAAGCAAATGCCCTAAAGAAGGAAAAACCTGTACAAAATGGATTAGTTACCTTTAAATGGATTGGCAGGGACACACCTTGGAACCTCCTTATCAATTCAGACTGGTTAGTCTGAAGATTATGGGCTGCTGTTATTTCATACTGGAAACAGAAACTTGTCCTTGGAATATGAGGGCCTTCACTAACATCTACAAAATCACCAAACCTGATGGGAAGGGAAGGAAAAAAAAATATAAAAATAAACCCATATGTAAAATATATTCAGAGATAAGTACAAACTTATTTGTTTCCATTTTTGATAAGTTTCCATCTGTAGAACAGATGAAAGAAAATCCAGAAAACTCAAAATCTAAGCAAATTCCCCTTTCAGCATTTCCTGAAGCAAAATTAGAAAGGCAAATTTCCTAAAATGAGTTTATGAAACTTAAGCCTTAGGTCTAGAAAGAATATCCTAGGTTTAATAAATCTTTGAGGCCATTTTGGCTTTAAAAACAGGATAACTCTGTCATTCACAGATCTGTCTCCAAGATCACACATTTTCCACAGTCCTCTGCTTACAACCTGCACAGGTATTTCCTTTTCAGGTCTTAGAAAGCTGCAAATCAATTAAGAGAAAGAGACAACACGACATACACAAAAGAACATTCAGAATAAACCTCTCACAGAAATCAATAGATAAGTCCATCTCCCTGCTTTATTGAGCAAGAACCATCACTGCAAAAACATCTGTTCCTTTAGAGAGATGTGAACTCCAAAGTAAAACGTGGAACAATATAGACAGCTAGAAAACTGAGTATCTTACAGTAGCCTCAGCTAGTTCCAGTATCTTTTATACGCCCTAAAAACTTTATCACTTACACCATATCCCAGGAGCCAGCTCCTTTCCACCACTAACAAGGCAGTATCTTGCCACTTGAGAAGCTAGTTAGCTTCTTGACAACTTTAGAAGAAAAATCCACTGGATAGTATTAACTCTTGTTTATGAACAATTACTTGGTTTGTATCTTACTTAACCTGTCAAGCTCTAGCAATTTCTTTACATTTTATGTAACAAGTCATTTCTAAATTGAAAATCATCACAAGTAACTTACTCTTCTCACTTGCAGAGTGCTTGCAATCTTGATACTTTCCTATCTTTCAGTGAATCATTATAGAATGAGAGTTCAGCTTTGCTCACCTATGTAACGTTATGATTCCTCCCTTATTCTGAGAAGCTTTACGTTCTATCATCTCCATTTTGTACCTGAATAAAACAAAGATTTTTTAAATCCTCACCTTTAACACCTAGTTCTTATAAGAACATTTAAAAGATTGATTTAAGGAGCATTCTTATAAATCATGCTCATATTTATGTGACCTTTTAAACCAGTTTAAATTTGTAACTTGGTATGACAACACTTATGGACGTCCCTCACAGCATCCTTCTGGAGAAGTTGTCCAACTGTGGGATGGGCACATTCACTGTGCACTGGGTGAAGAACTGGTGAAGGGCAGAGCTCAAAGGGCTTTAGTGAATGGGGCCACATCTGGATGGTGAGCAGTCATCAGCAGTGCTCCTCCAGGTTCAATTCTAGGACCAGAACTGTTGAGCATCTTTATCAACGATCTGGATGTAGGAGTTGAATGCACCATTAGCAAGTTTACTGATGATACCAAACTGGGAGGTGCTGGTGTCTCTCTTGAGGTCAACAACTGGTCAACAGCAGGTTCAATGGGAGTCACCAGTGTGCCCTGGCAGCCAAGAGGGCAAACTACACCCTGGGGTGCATTGAACACAGCACAAACAGCCTGTCCAAAGAGGTATCCCTCTGTGTTCAGTGAAGGTGCCTGGTGTTGGCCACTGAAGAGAACATTAAAAATAGAAATAATGTATGTAGTGTGACAAAGAATGGAGACATGTTCATTCAGAGCAGAGGGAAAAGTACCTTTTTACTTGACCTGTTAAGTGTCATTTTAGATTTACAAAACCAGAGATTTAAATTAATTTATATTTGTCTATCTAGAAGAAAGGCAAATTCAGATACCTACTTACCTGTTGTGCTGAAACATTTCACATGCTACTTTTGCTTCAACATACAGTGTTTCAAATGGAAGGTCCTTATGAATTAGCTTTCCAGCATCCCTTGTAAGAGAACGGAAGTTGTCCTACAACACAGTTGAGACATACAAATCTGTCACCACTGCTTCACAGCCACAGTGAATAGACAGAGCACAGGAAACACTATTAGTCAAAACAACAAGGATCACCTACTATAAACTGCAAATCTAAGAATATTGTTGTAAGACTGCAACTATTTATTAAGCATGAAATATAAGGAAGCCATTAAGGAGAGCTTCAGCTGAAAATGCTCAACATTCTTTTACAACAATAAACTGACTGTGCTCTAAACCACTAGGTTTTACACACATTTTTATTTTCAGAGGACTCCAGTCACACAAAGACTGTGGTTGTACCTACACTGCCAGGCAAGAGTGAATGTATAGGAGGAGATCTGAATGATAACAAAGATGGCATTGAGCTCCCAACAGCCACATCAACTGGCTTTGGAATTGTGTTTTAGACCAGAACTTAGTCTAGCCCCACAGCCTACAACCTGTAAGCATTTGGAGGAAAGTCTGTGTGCTCTGAGAGCACTCTGCAATGAGAGCCAGAATGTGGTAAAAGACATAATAGTTTCCAAAGAGTACTTACTCCTGACCTAAAAAACTAGTGTAGATACACCTGACAAAAAGAAATTAAAAAATCACTGCTCTCTTCCCCCATTAAAAAAGAACCAGTGGACAAGAATGCAAGCTAAATAAATTACTGGGAAAGAAGTTATTGTCCTTACATTTGTTGGTTTCCAGTCATTCAGTCTACTGTCCAAAATTACATCATAACAGAAAGCTCCAGAGATCACTGCAAGTCCAATGCCAAAGATAAAAATAATCATGTTTGTAACAAAGTATGTATTTCATTCTCATAATATATTCTTATAAATGTAGCAAAATTAATGAAAACCAGAATTATTTCAATAAATTAATCATACCATTTTCAGCTGTGATACTCTGATATACTACAAGTAAATTTGCACTATTAAACTGTAAAGAGGAATTTCATGCATAGAGGAATCAGGCAATATTACAACTGAAGTAAAAAACATGGTACAGATTTCTGCTAAAGGGAACAGATACTCCTGCAATAGGTTAAAAAGGTTATGTCATTAAGTTACTTATTTAACCTATGAAATCCTGAGTGGTTTAAAACCCAGCAGCCACAGAGCCCAATTTTCTATACTTTGATAACAACATTGCTTTCAATTACAAATGAAATTATTACAAATTATTACAAATGAAAGGCTACAACAACATCATGTAATACAGGCATCAGTGCCAGGCACCTTCAATCACTGGAAAAGGATCACATTTGCTTTAGCTACTCACTTAAGAGGCAGCAAAAGACAAGGCAATCAATATAAAACACTTATATCACCTGGCACTTCTGGAGCTTTAATCAGATTCACCGAGTACTCATCTTTGAATGCCCTCTTTAGCACACATGCCATGATCATGGCACAGGAACGCCAATAGGCCTGTAAAGAGAATTTCACAACACTGATTTATTACCTAGAAGCTACAGACCATATCAGATGAACATCAACTATTTATTCCAAAAGAATACCACCAATACTTAACTGAACGATGCACAAACTTAGCTGTCAAGCCAAGTATTACTTTAGTATTGAAACTTCTATTTGGAGATGATTCTCCACACAGAATCAATCAATCAATAAAATCACAACTGCACTTCAAATGCAAGCCAGATGTTTCCCTGGAGATACTTAAACATGAAATAAAAGAATAATAAAACAATATAACTCAAAATCGATGGCCATGTATCATCTAGCCCACACCCTGGTACAGCTAATTATAACCATGATATGCCAACAAACTATTCAAAATATCAGAACCTTCCTGACAGCAAAGTTCAAGAGAGCAGATGGATATGGAACTGAAAGGGGTATATGAAATCACGTAATCATAATGAGGGTCATGTTCAATGGTGTAAGATACAGACTCACCTTGTTTACTTCCTCTGGATCTTCATCTTTAAAAGTAAGGAACTGAATTTCACATGATTTGGTCAAGGGTCTGTACATATCCCAGACCTCACCATCCACAAGAGCTAGAACAGATTTCTTGCAATGCCATTCACTTAAGTCTAAAGAAGGTGAAAAAAATAATTACATAGTTATTAACCATATTCCTCAGCACCAGCAGCTTAGATCCCTGCATTTGCAACAACAAACTGCAAGATTCACTTTTGCAAATGGCTTGAAAGTTTGAGCTGTCAACAGAACAGAGCCTCCAAAAATTAGCTCCATTTCTGCTAATGTATTTTAGTACAAGTGCTATGTAAACTTAAAACCACAAATATTTTAAATGGATGTCTGTTATCTTGGTCATTACAATCTCATTAACATTTCAAACGGCTATGATCATTCCATTGGTGGCACAATTTGCATCATCAGTGGCATAATATCCGTTTAAGAGCCCACTGACTTACGCATGGCACAGTTGTACGGAGTAGACAAAGCTTTGTTCATTACAAACACGGTGCCTGGGTGTGATTTCCCAGTGTATTTTACTTCGATTTTCTCAATTCGTGGATAAAGTGCAAGCTGCCTCTCTTTCTCTTTGATGAAGAGCTCATTCCGCATCTGAATCAGTTCGTCTGATGTCAGTCGAGAAACAGTTGGTGTGGAGATGAACCCTGGTAAAAAGAATGATCTAAAATAAGCAACGAGTTTTCCACGCTTCTTTGTAAGACGATGGTTTCTAAATAAAGGAAGACATGCCCCTGCACTGCTAATCCGTGCGCCTGTCTCGTCCTGCACTCCCTGCGAGCGCTGCAGCAGCTCTCAGCCTGTCCCTGCAACCCCTGCAGGAAAGCCGTGAAACAACAAAAGCTTAAGGACGTTCTCTGCCTGCAGCGGCCCTTCCTTCAAAGAGGCCCTTGCGGGCCTCGCATCAACTTTGCGCGGGGAACCGCGCCCACGGCGGCCCCCTCACAACGCCGGGCCGGGGACACGAGTCCACCCGCACGGCCAGGCCCAGACGCCGCGGGTACCAGCGCGGGACGAGCCCGACACCGACCAGCCCTACCCGACCCGGCCTGGCTTGGCCTAGCCGTGCGCACACCCGGCGCCCCCCGCGCCTCTCCCACCGCCACTCACGGCGCCCGTCCCGCCCGCCTCGCAGGCAGCCGGCAGCCCAGCGCCCCGCCATGCTCCGGTTCCGGCCGAGCCCCCCGGTGCCGCTTCCCCTGCTTCCGCCGGAAACAGCGGCGGCGGCAGCGCGGTTCCGCCCGCCGCTTCGCCCGTGGCCGCCAGGCGGCAGGGTGGCCGGGGCTCCGAGCGGGGCCGGCGGGGAGGAGGCAGCGGCTGCCCGCAGCGCAGCGGCAGCTGGCCCGCCTCGCCTCTGGCTTTTCACGCTTCAGAGATGCGATGTGTGCTCGGGGCGCTGTGGCTGCAACGCGTTGCCCTGTGTCCTCCCCGCGCCTCAAGAGGCGTTCTCACCCTTCACAGTAATGACATCCCTAAAATCTTCTGAATCACGGAATGTTAGGGATTCTCCAGACACCAAGGCTAGTGAGGAAAGAGGGGGAGAAGGTGCTTCAGAAACTACAACAGAGATTCCGCTGCAGCAGGTGGTGAACACCACAGAGAGGCAGGCAGCCCCTCTGCAGCCCGTGGAGTTTCACAGCAGAGCAGAAACCTACCTGCAGTCCACGGAGGCTGACACACTGCATCAGGTGAATGTACAAAGGAGGCTGTGACCCCATGGACTCCCTGCACTGGCAGCAGGACCTGTGAACACATGAAGAGAGTAGCTCACATTTGAGCAGGTTTGCTGTCAGGACTTGTGATCCCATGGGGGACCTGTACTGCAGCAATCTGCTCCTGAAGAACTACACCCCATGGAAAGAATCCACACTGGATCAGTTGATGAAGAACTGTAGTCCCATGGGAAGGCCCCACATCAGAGAAGTTCATGGAGGACTGTCTCCTGTGGAGGAACCCCGTGCTGGAGCAGGGGAAGTGTGAGCAGACTTCCCCCTCTAAGGAGGAAGGAGCAGCATGTGTGATGAACTGATCACAAACCACATTCCCTGTCCCCCTGCACTGCTGCAAGGGAAGACATAAAGAAATCAGAAGTGAAGCTGAGCCCAGAAAAAAGGGAGAGGTGAGAGGAAGGTGTTTTCAGATTTGTTTTATTTCTCATTTTCCTATTCAGATTTGATTGGTAATAAATTAAACTAATTCAGCAGTGATGGTGGTCTTCATCCCAATCCCCAGTGGCAAAGATAAAACAGCAGCCATCAAGTAGCAGTGTGAATAGTTACACTGAATTAGTGTCATTAAGAGCTAAAGGATGTAATTAAACTCACCATTAAAAAAAAAAGTGTTAGTACTGGCAAGGGCTGGCAACAGACAGAGAAATTTCCACTGTGGAAACACGTCTGCAGAACAGTGGGACAGCTGGCTCTTCTTGATTTGGTAGCTGGCACTGGCTTCTCTGCTCACTTGGGCTCTCACCCAGAAAACCAGGTGTGTGAGTGTGGTAGCTGCTCCTGCCCTTTGTTACATTATTTGCTAGATTAAGAAGTTCAGCAAGTCAGTCATCTGCTTCCTCCTTTTTTAAAAATTAAATACAAGCTATTTTTTAGTGCACCAGGCTTGCTGTAGCCCGCATGATTGCCTGTGTAAGACAGTCTTTGGCCTTGAGAAATCACAAAGATATTATTATGTCATTACACCTCAGCTACACTATTTCTTCCATTAACTTTTTATTCTATAGCTTGAGGAATCATATAGAGTTAATGGTCACATCACACAGTCTCTTTGGTTTAAATAGTAAAAAAAAAAGAAACAATCAAATAGTACACCAAGTTCACAATGTAGGGTATAAAAAGAACATTTTTACCCTGTGAGGAGATAAATTAAAAATGTTTGGAGAATGAAAGACAGAAACAAACCCTATTTTGTCACTTCTGAGGAAGTCTTGAATGACAGGAGTAAACTCTTATTTGATACTGAACAGTTTATTATATGTCTAAGTTGCCACTTCCTAATCTCTGAATCTTTTGTACAAGCATTTGCAACTTTTAATTCAGTTTAATCTTCATAAATACGGTGGTAGAATATCTGGTCCCTTCTTCCATTTGTGTGGTGTTGCTCTGGAAGCACAATGCAGATAAAATACCACCTTTGTAACACACTGAAGAGCACAGGGAGTGCATGGCCATAGCCCACTGCCTTTGGTAATCCTTGCCCAGCACAGTGACAGTGCAAAGCTGCTACACACTCCCCCCATCGGTGGATATCGAAAGACATCCAAAGCTGCTGCAAATTTCCCCCAGGGTTCTGGTGGCATCTCTACAGCCCCCGGATAAAAGCAGAAAAGAGATGCAACATTAGCATAGATTTGGGGTTGCTTAAAAAGTTTGGTCTTCAAGCTTATTTTGGATTCATGCTGGCACAGCTGGCTCACAACCCTAGTATCATTTCTCTGTTTACTACAATATATTTACTTGAGGCTTCTGTGAGAATGTAAAGACCCCTGGGTCCACCCAAACCACATGGGCTGAGCCAAAGGCTAGCTGGAGGTGACTATGGTGTGTGACTACATCATGTAACTACTGAAATCATGGAGCAAAAAAGCAATTTAAACACAAAATAATTCTGAATCTAGCACCATCAACACTGTGACTAACACATTGTCCACTGTTTCTTAGGTTGAACTGGGAAGTGCCATCAATGCCATTGAATTTGGTTGGTCTTTTTTAAGGTACACCTTACATTGCTACTGAACTGTCTACTCAGTGACAGTAATCTTGCAAATTCACTTTAAAAAGGCATTGATACTGTACTTTGCAAGTCAAAGATAAAATTATACAAGGCATTCTAGAAAATGGAGGAGTAGGATTTGAAAAAAAAAAAAGCTACTGAGAACAAGCAATTTGTATTACTGTTATCTTGTTCTACCCTTACATTTTGTGGCTTTCCTTGTTGAAGTTTGGCTGATGCATTAGAAAGGAAAGATTTTAACAGTCTAATAGAGATACAGTGTTCTGTCACAGCATTCTAGCCCATTTCAAGGCAACTAATCTATGTGCCACAAAACATCGGCATTCCACATTTGCAATCAAAATTTCATAAAAAGAAGAAAGAATTCCACTGCAGTGGAATCCAGTGTAGAATGATTTATCTAAAATATTACATGATGAAATGAGTGTGATCTTTTAGTTTATGAATTACCAAGAGCATTAAGGAGGATGCAAGTCTTGAAATCATGTTGCACTTCCACACAATTCTTGAAGTCTTTTCTATGCAAAGAACTTGCCTGAAATAGTTATTACAAAATAAGCTAGCTATTCTTGACTGGCATTCCGTGTGCAGATGTTAATTATAGACTATTTTTATTATTCTAAAAAGAAGTTGCTATGGAAAGATCTCCAAGAATAACTGTTAAACTGAGCATCTCAAACAAATTCTTCCAGAATGGGTTCTGTATGCTCTTCAATTAAAATATTTTTACTACATTTAACGTACAAATACTAAAAATATGGATAGCAGTCTTGTGCTTTTCTAATAAAATACTTCACAGTATTTTTAAGAATACCATTGCTCAGAAAAGCACATATGTAAAATATATATATTAAATGAACTATATGCACTGCAACCACTTTTCCAATAATTCTGTAAACACAGTCAGAATATTCTTTTTCCTCACAATTAATATCTTAATTCCCCTCATCAGTTCATTGTCATTACATCACCCTTACCAGTCATCCTATGAGCTTTATGTTCATTGAATTCTGTAATGCCATTTCTTAACCTTCCCCACCTCTATACCTTTTCCACCAGGCTCTTCCCATATACTTCTTCTGTATCAACGTGCTGTTCCTAGCACCATGTAGCTTTGAACAGGAAAGCAGTCCTACTGAAATAAATGAAACTTCGTATAGGATTAAAGTTACAAAGTGCTGAGCCACACAAAATAAATAACTTCTCTGTTGCCTACAACATCGTTTTTATCTCAAATGTGTCACCATTGTCCTGGTAATATATACTGGACACATATATAAGCTGCTTTTAGTTCTTTTTTTTTTTTTTCAGAAATATTGTTTGCTTTCAACATACATTTTCGTGAAAGAGAAGCTAGGAAGCTTTTGATATGCAGAGCATCATGGCATCCTACTTCAGTCTCCATTTAAATAGCTGCTGGAAATTTCATTTATAAATAATCTTTCTTCATTTTGCTACAGTCTAATAATAAAAAAAAAATAATAAAAAAAATGCCGGCATTGCTTTTCTGATTATCAAATAAATGCTTGCACTTTTCTTGTTATAGAACCGCATTACATCAGTGCTAAAGTGTTTTTTAAGATGTCATTAGAAAACTCCTCAAATACACTATTAAGTGTCACGATGAGTAATTTTTCTCGATTCATAAATTTAAAAGGCCATTACAACTCCTGTATATTTAATCAAGACTCTCCTGTGCTTGTATAAACTATTAATAAGAAGGGCTTTAAAAGTCACCGTGTAGTTCATCTGCTGGTTGTTAATGGACGGGTGGGATTTTATCCAGTCCAACCGCGCAAGCACAACGAGTCACTGGGACTTTGTTTAAAGCCCTTGACTTAAAACAGCCCCTCACGATCACATCGCTCTCTTTTTCATCCGGACCCTGTGCATCTGTGTTCCGTGTTTTCACCCCGTTATCCCTCCTTCCACGCCAGGTGGCTGTCTTCGGAAACGCGCCAGCAAGGACTGCGCTGTTTGAGCAGCTTAAGCTTTGCGTAATGAAAAGTTGATTCTTGTTGCAACAAATGTCCTTGAGCTTATGAAGAACTCATAGTTTCTAAATAAATAAATAAACCCAAGGGAATTGCTGCCGAACGCGCTACACTACGGTCCCCGGATCCGCGCTGGCCAAGGAGGAGGAGGAGGAGGAGGAGGAGGAGGGAAGCGGGACTGCCGGAGCTGGCCTGGAGCTGCCGTCCCGGGGAAGGGCGGGCGGCTGCCCAGAGCCCAGCCCAGCCTCGCTGCCGGCCACGGCTCCCCGCGCTCGGAGGCAGCGTGGGGCGGTGCCGCGCCTCCTCGCACACGTTAAAAGTTTTGGGGCGGCGGGATCGGAGGAGGGCGGCTGGCGGGCAGGAGGGAGCGGTGCGGGGAGACTCCGTCAGCGCGGAGCCGGAGCGCGGCGGGCGGGGCGCGCTCCTTGCGCCCCAGCTGCTGCACCTGCTCCACGGCTGCCTTCGGGCACCGCCCCGTTCTACCCGGCCCGGGAGACGCGAGACCGAACTGGGCCACCCCTCCTGGCCGCGCCTCACGCTCGCCGCAGGCATCGCCCGGCGATCAGTAGCCGCCGTCGCCGGCGGGGAGCGGGCCGTTCCCAGGAAGATGGCGAGCCGCAAGCTCCGCCTGCTGCTCCTCGGTTACTTGGGGGTCCTGACCTGTAAGTGGCCGCGTCCTTTTCGCCGCGAAGCGGGGCGTGGGGGCTTGTCGGGTTGTTGAGGGGTAAAGGTTTCGTCCCGCAGGAGCCAGCAGCCCGGCCCCTTCCCCAGCCGCCGCCCAGACCCTGCCCTGCCGCGCCTCGCCTCGCCCAGAGCCGCGCCCTCTCCGGGGAGCCCCCGGGCAGGGTGAGTGAGAAGAGTCGCAGCGGGGTGTTGGTGGTGTTGTTTCCCCTCTCTCGCCCCTGGAGCGAAAAGAGCCAAGTCCCGTCTCTAGCAGCGAAATCAAAACGACCGGAGGGAGTGCGCGCTGATTATTTCCATGTGTCTCTTGTTTTCACGCAGATGTAACCTGTTTAAGTCCGGCCTTTTACAGCGCAAGGCTTTCTGCAGTGATGCAAACCAAACTTTAGGATGTGTGCTGCATAGTTTGCTTCTCTGGTAGCCTTTACAAGATGAATGAGCAAGTGACGGGAGAATGTTTTTATTTGTCAACCATGGATTCTGCAGCTCCAGGACAACCTTATGTTTCCAATTTTTTTATGGTCCTATTGTCTAACTCGTTGAAAAAAAAAAAAGGGGGGGTGGGGAGGGTTATGTTAAAATAAGTTGGCAAAAGCTGCTCAACACAGAAAGCACATGGAAATAAGGGGAAAAAAAAAACAATAAAAAAAACCCAACAAACCCAAACAGCAACAACAACCAAAAACAAAACCACAAAAAACCACCCAAACCAAAATCAAACAACAACAGAGAAAAACCACAAACAAAACACAAACGCAGCTGATTTGAGGCCACGTACCCTTAGAGAAGCAGTGAATTTAAGATACAGTGCTAACAGTGTGAATTGTGTGCTAAGGCTGTCACTTTAAGATCCTGTCTTGCTCTGCTCCTGCAGTGTGCTTCTTCTGTTCTGGTGCTTCAGACAAAGAGGCTGTACATGGCAATAATGTTTAAAAACAGTAATGTAGCAAAGCCTTGCAATGAAATGTGCACCCAGGATCATCCTAGGACAGGTTCTCAGTCCACTGTGGATGAGAAATATCCATAGTACTGCTGCTGGGTATGTTTTGTAGTTCACCTTTGATTTCTTCTCTCCTAACAGAAGGTTGTGTGTTTAAACTCTTTTGCAGAGAAGGAATGAGTTCCTGTCAAGGAGAGACTTGAAGTGATGCATGTCTGCTAAGTCTTTGGTTTGGTCTTTCTATTTCTTTCTCTTTTCTTCTATGAGACCTTAGGAAGTGGCAGGCTGTTAGATAAGCAGCTAGCAGACTTTCTCTTTCATATAGTAAGTAATAACAATTATTTTCTTTTCTCTTTGTTGTTAATTATATGGGTATATCTGAGCAGATGAGCTGCTGTGGTTTTTTTTGTGACAGGTTTGTGTGTGTTCAGGTTGCTCAGCATTCAGGTTAGTTGTGTCTGTTGGCAGTGCTGGCTTTGACCAGTTCAGAAAAGATAGAAGGTGATTGGGAAGCAGTACAGTGGATCAAAGTCTGGTGCACACTGTTCTCAGACTTGCTTTTATTTATTTATTTATTTATTTTCCTTTCCTGCCCTAATTCCCAAGAAACACCAGGTGGGAAGAAAGCTTACCAGCAACGTGCTGATAAGAAATTGTTTCATGAAAAAAAAAGTGACTGTAAGTGGGTGTGCAAATGCTGATTGTGTAAGCCACAGGAAATCCAGGCAGCTAGGATAATGCTGCTGCTCCTGTGGCTGGAGTATGACCACATGAACAATAAGACTGAGTAATTCTGGCATGCAAGTCAGATTCATGGGTTGAGGGGGTCTCTGCAGGACAGGGGCCCAATGTACTGTGGGGGAATGGGCAGAAACTAATGAGAAGAAGGTAGTAGTTGATAGCTGGTGTGTGTGAACATTATATTGTGGAGTAGGTCTAGACAACTTGATTTGTAGTTTAGCTGTAGAAATTAAGAGCTGGCCAGAGCACATCAGCATAGCCAAGAACTGTGCTAAGGTAGATGAGGTTTGGATTGCTTTTCACTGAGAACCTACTAAGAAATATTAATGACCTGCAGAAATAGTGGTTTCTCTCAGTTAAAACTTCCTGCACCTTTAATTTTGGTGAAAGGAAGGAATTTGGAGGTCTTCAATTGTTTGTTAGCATGAGCTCATGAAACTGATGTTATCTGGAAAGCTTTAAAAGAAGCCACAGAGCAAGACTTGTGAGCTCTGTTGGCAAGACTGTTAGAAAATGTCCAGAAATTATTGTTGTTAATCACCATGGCTACTCTGGAGGAGACTGTATGTACTGATGAACTGACACTTCTGAGAAGCTTCTAGGGGTGATATTTTTTTGATTAGTGTACCTTAGATATTAAACTTAAGCTGGTGATGGAAAAACTTTTTCACAGTAAGGGTGACAGAGCTCTGGAACAGGCTGCCCAGGGAGGTTGTGGAGTCTCCTTCTCTGGGGACACTCAAAACCTGCCCGAATCTGTTCCTGTGTGACTTGGTCTAGGTGATCCTGCTCTGGCAGGGGGGTTGGACTAGATGATCTTCTAGGTCCCTTCCAACCCCTAACATTTTGTGATTCTGGAAGCAAATCCAGCACAATATGTCTGTGTGAGGACAATGCAGAGGCAATAAATAGCATTCTTACGTAAACGTGATGGAGCTCTCTGGGATAGCTTGAGAAATAAATGAGGTGAGGTTCTGTTTGTTTATATATTTAGGTGAGATGGGATTTCTTTGATTTGTAAGACTGCATACTTTTCTAATAATACCTGTACAACATAATACCAGACTACCTGTTGGTTTTTTGAGAGGAAATAGGTGGAAGAGACATAAACAGAAACTTCTTTCTGCTGTTTTAGTTGAGAAGCAGAACTTTTTTTGCTATAAATTGCTAATAGTTTACAAATCTGCACAGACTCTGTAACACAGGCTGTGAGATGAGATAGCTTCTTAAATATAAACAAATCAAAATTAAGTACAGAAGAGCAACACTTGTTTCTAATGTTCAGCCTGACCTTTCTTTTTTTTTCTTTCGTTTATGTCTGTGGTGACTGCATGAGATACCCAGACCCTTCTAAAATAGATTAGAAATTGAGGACTTGGTTGGAAGACCTTCTTGCCCTTAAAAGGGAGACATGCTCCTCTCTATAGCTTATAACCTTCACAATTTTACATTCTGGTTAGATGCTTGTGACTCAGATGAAACTTGCTTCATGTCATAGGACATGTATTTCTGGTAATTGTGAATACCATAGGGCATCTGGCATTAATAATGAGAGTTAAAATTAGCACTGTGATTAGCAGATCTAATTGAGCCTGGATGAGGTCCTCTCATTGGCTATTTAACTCAATTACACACAATTTTTGTGATTGTTTCCTGTATTATACCTATATTTCCACAGACTGTTTTGGCAGGAGTGCAGTAGCTGCCAGGTTCTTCTGCAGAAACTGGCTGGTGACATCACAAATGATTAGGCAAGAACTTCCAAGTAGTTGAACTTTGACTTCACCTTTTCTCTGTAGCTGAGAATAAGACATATGGGATCATTTTTCATGACCTAGAGCTGACAAACTTGTCTGCATCCACTGACTAACCCAAAATGTTATTGGAGGGGTGTGCAGACCTGTTTTTACAGAAGGGAGATAAAAATATTAAAGAAGGCTTCTATCCTTCCTCAAAGGATGCCCCAAGTGCTTTAGCTTCATGTCAAGTGCTGGTAGTCAGGAGACATAATTCCTCTTCTTAAGTATGGGAGAATCTTCTTAGAAATCTGACATAAAAAAAAAATAAAATCCAGTTTTCTCATAATTTCTTGAGTAAATAATTGTGATTTTTCTTCACTGAAGATGGACAGTGACACTCACATTAATCTTCTGCAGAGGTAATCTTTTGCAGTAGGCAAATTTCCTGTGTCTGTGTGTATGCTCATGAGTTTGAGCTGTCAGTGCTTTTGGAGGGGCAGGAACAGCAAGTAATATAGTGCTGAAACTGGAGTTGAAAAAAGTACATGTGGTATGATCTACTTCAAGTTCATCAACACTCAAAATGTCATCTTTATGTGGAGCACCTCTGAAGACAGTCTGTTTATCACTGGCTCCTTGCAGCTGGCAATGCCTTTTGGGAATACTTTTCTCAAAGTAAGGCTTAGTATTGAACTTTCTCTTAGCAATGCTAGAGGTGACTCCAGTGTAAATGCTTATGTAAAGGAAGATTGCTAAGAGATGTTCACACAGCCAGAAATGTCCATGTTGCAATATAAATGTCTTGTATAATAAAACAATTGAAGCACAAGGTAGACATTAGTATCTGTCATTGTAGTCTCTTTCTCAGGGCCATATGGAATGGCTAAATAAAGTTTCCCTTGAAGTTATACAATAATATCAAACAACATCAACAAAAAAATTGCTGAAAATAGTGTCCCTGTGGATGAATACAATGATCCAGTTTATTGATGGTTTTTCTTGTTTGGCTTTCTTGCTGTTTTATTAGGGTTTTTTCTCCACTGTGATAACTTTGTGGCACCATTGCTTATATATGCTACAATTTTAATTTCTGGCATCTTTTCTCATCCCAAGTGCTTTTCAAAGAACTATGAATTTTAACAGAACACTTCTGCAGAAAAGTCTGTCACATCTACCTCGAAGCCTTGCACGTGATTGCACTGTAATTCCACCACAGGAAGCTTAAAGCAAATATTATGGTGTCTTATAATCAAGACAAATGTTTTGCTTCCTTCATCTAAGTGCTGCTTTTTTTTTTTTGTTCTTTTTTTTTTCTTTTTTTTTTCTTTTTCTTTGTAGGGAAATGCATATGTATTTCAAAGAATGAGACAGCAAATGAGGCTGGAAGAACATTTGGAGGATTGCCAGTGCTTGTGCTCACCTGTATTTCCAAAGCCACTTTTTTTTCTGCAGGGCTCCAATGAGTTCTGTCACCTCTGTGGTCACAATATATCATTGAGTACTCAAGTGCTTATATAAATTCTCATAAACCAGGCAGAAGGTGAGTTTGGCAGCTGAACATCTGGTCCTGTTCACTTGTCAGTTTCTAACATATGCTGGGAGGTGAAGGAGCTTTTGGAGAAGGAAGAAGGGGAAAATAGCCAATTCTGAACAACAGCAAGTTATACAAGGACAGTAGTTGTTGAACCAGTAGTAAGTCTGTAACCTTTCCTGGTTAATAGGAGTTAAAGCAGGCGTCAAGTTTCTCACAAAAATTATTTGCAGGGAAAACATGACTGAAAAAAATCTTGTAATAAGTTTTTGAATCTTTGCTTTTTATAAAAAATAGCAATTTTCAGTAAGAGATGGGAAGATTAAACTTGCATTGAAAAATATACCACTTGATCCTGGCTGTTTAAAAAAAATAATTAAATGGTCAGACTTGAGCAGGAAAGAACAGAACCTACAGGTCTTTATCTTCTAAGAAGACTTACTAGCTTTTTATTTAGGTATCAGGAAATATTTTTATGTGAAAAGTAAATATTTTCTTTCTTGTCAGTATTTGAGTATTCTGTGTGTCTGGCAGTGAATGCCACTGTTGCCTTTTGTTTTATTTAAATTGCAGAAGGAGTTCACTGTAAAGCAATGTTTTAAACTATTGATGCATAAAAGATGCAGGTAAATATCAAGGATGTTTTAGAAAGATTGATATATTTGGTGCTTAGCTGTCCATGTAATGTTAGCACCTAAAATATTAGGACCCACCTTCTCTCAGTAGTCAAACAGGTGGTGTTTAGAGGCACAATTAATTGTGTCAGAGCTGCAACAGCAATAATAGCCCTTCCCACTTCTGTGTCTCTCTGCCCCAGCTATGCAATTGGGTGTCATCTCCAGCTCTAGCCCTACCACAGCCCTGTACGACACACCAAAGTCCTGTTTTCTTTTCAATAAAAGATTCATATTCCCTGCCTTGTGTACACATCCCAAATCTCATACTGCAGGAAATGTGGGAAAACAAATGCACACA
>VYZU01000951.1:87393-97573 GCA_013401355.1 Ceyx cyanopectus | reverse complement strand
TTAGGAGGGGATAATGGAGAGAAAACAAGTGCTACAAAAGTTTTGCCTTGTTGCCAAAGAGATTTTCTAACGTAAATTATCTGTTGGGAGAATGCACCCATTTTTGTGACAGAAGAGTGATGTGATGTCTCTTTATAATCATTTAAATTTATTTGAAGTTTATTTAAAGCTTTTGAAAGCCATGTAAACAGAGAGAGAGGGATAGCCAGTGAATTTAGAGCTGAACTCTCAAGGCCTTATTTTGTGTTACTTTGTCTGTATAATCTGCCATCACAGTCCTTGGCCTATTCTTTAGTCATCTTTCTCAAAATGAGATCCTTAACCTGAAATTAATTGACCTGAGCTGAAGATGCACAAGTATCTTCAAAGTGTATTTTGTAGGCTTATTTCTAAAGGCAATTTCAGTTTAAGCAATAGTAGTGTCACAAAAGTTTCCAGGGCATCAATATCTCATGAGCAGTTGGTTATAAAGGGAATATGGGTAGAAGCAGTTGGCAGAAGAGCAGTTTAAAGCAGTATATATGCCTATCTGAGAGTCATGATTTCATGGAATGTGTTATCTATTGACTTCAACACGTATTCTAGAAAAATAACATGTGTTTTTGGATTATATTGTGTGCTACAGAGAATTCCAGATATAGCCATTTGAACCATTAAACTTTTAAACACTGACTTCTGCTTGAAGAGGTATTGACCCACGGGGCTGAATCCTTAATCAGATACAGTTTATTCTAAAAGTAAATAAATAAATAACATAAAAAGTAATCTCATGGTTTAAAAAAAAATATTTTAAAAAAAACCAACAAAACCCCAGCTCTACATGTTCCTGATAATATTTCTGTCTCTGGACTACAACTAGATTGACTATTCATTTCTGACAAGATTATTTATCTTCCATACAAACCATTCTGTCTCCTAGATTGTTGGGTTTTTTTCCTGTAGTTTCACAGCATTACAGAATTGCCGACTTTTTTTGTTGTTGTTGCTGAATTTTTGTGAGAATGAAACAGCTGGTGCTTTCTTAGTTTAAGTACCTGCAGACAAGATCATCAAATGGGATTACATGAAGCAGCAAACCAGTGAATTCTGGATGTTAGCTCAAATACTGAGCTTTCCCTTCTGACAAAGCAGCAGTCTCATCAGTCAACCTTGCCCAAGTGCTCTCGAGGATATGGCTCCTAGCACAACTCTTCCGTTGAAAAGCTGTGATGATCACCAAGTTAACGTTTATGCTTGATATAAAAATAAACAAAGCACAGAGTTACTGTTTATTCCTGTTTCCTGTGTAACTTTCCAGTGTTGTTCTTCTCATGTTTTCTAATCTGAACACTTTTTTTTTTTTTCTTGTGTAGCTTTCAATGTGATTAAGACTGTGGATTTTGTTGGTTTGGTTTTTTTAATTGTTGTTGGTTTTCACCCTCTTCATCTCCTTTAAGGAAAACTTGGCACCTATTACACTGTGACCTATTGTTCCTAGCTCTACCTTCCGGAGGATTTCTTCTCATCATCCCTCTCATCCAAAACATCTTCTCTTTGTTCTAAGCTCTCTGGATATGTATCAGTGTTTATTGAATGAGTGGCTTCAGTCTTGTTCAAATGTGTCAGAAGGTGCTTTTATAAAATTTTATATTAAAGAACTAAATTAACTATTAACAGGCTGTAGAATTATGCTAGAGATATGCATTTGTAGTATAAATTTTATGCTGATTGAAAATAAATTGTCACACATGACTGTTAGCTGCTTCTGGCAGGAAGACACTATTGAGCAAACTTGGCAGTGTAAGAGATCATGCCTGAATGGAAACAGGATGAGCTAATTTGGCAATTTGATTTGGATTATTAGGAAGGATTCACCAAATTCCTTTGCCCAGGAGAGAAGCAGTCATCGTGTTCTAAGCTCGTATCAATAAAGCATCTGCTCTGTAATTTAGAAAATTAAAAATTAAAAAGTGAAGTTCAATACTGTTTATCAACTAATAGGATGCAGTTCTAAAATCCATGGTTCAAGTGCAATTTGCTCAAGTGAAAACATTGCCACTACCCCCAGTTACTGGAAACATCTCAGAAATCCCAAGTTCACAAAGCATTGCACAAGGCTCTTGCTATTTGTAAAGAGAATCCTACTGTTTTTGGAAAGACTCTGACTTTTTTTTTTATAATGGATGTGCTAGCTAGAATGAAGTCACACTATGTCCCAAAGTCAGCAAAAACTGAATGGGAGAAAGCTTAAGTAAACCCCTTTCTAAAAACACACCACAAGAAGTTGTTCTTACAGCCATTGCATATTAATATACGACTATGTTTCAGCTCATTATTTACTTAGTGAGAAAATTTTATTTCTCCTTCAATGTGGAACATAAGGTGACAATGCTGACCTGGCTTTGATTGTTATGCTTTACTGAAAATTAGATGTTTCACTGCAAATGGTCAAACGAACTACCCTACTTATGATCTGTTTGCAATGCACATTTCTGGTTAGTTAGCCCTTCCTATACCTCTAGAAGCCAGAACTTAATATATACTCATATGTACTTATCCTCTGCATTAAAAGTGCTTTGGAAAAATGAGTAGATAAATTAAAAGGGGAGTGAAAGATCTACTGAGGAAAAATAGATAATAATTTAACAAGGGACTGAGGATAACAGGAAATCTGGTTCCTGCTTAAATGAGTAAGACTAACTATGGGAAAAGA
Organism: Ceyx cyanopectus; assembly: GCA_013401355.1. Taxonomy (NCBI): domain Eukaryota; kingdom Metazoa; phylum Chordata; class Aves; order Coraciiformes; family Alcedinidae; genus Ceyx; species Ceyx cyanopectus. The sequence continues at coordinate 94,881 of VYZU01000951.1, read as the reverse complement.
TGTTCCTTCACTACAGTGTATTTACTTAAAATGATTTAAAATTGTAGCTCCTTGATATTCTTCCTGGCATATGGAAACAGGAGTTTGAGTGAATTCACCAGTTCTGAATGAACAGGGATTCCAGCTTCCAGTGTTTACTGGACTCATAACTAATAAGTTAATACAGTTGGAAAGTAAACTAAATTTGGTTTCAGGCTTTTTAGGTAAGCAAGGCGTGTATTTGTAGGTATATAAATAACAGTTTCTTGAAAGTGTTTATCCTCTGCAAATTGCTTGGCAGTTCCAGCAGAAGTCTCTTAAACTTTGTAGGAGTTTCCAGAGGTCTTTATCTCAAACTGTGATCCCGAATGCTTGTGTGGGTTTGGGGAGGAGGCAGCAGCGTTGTATGTTGTAGTTTCCCAACTCTGTTGTATTTCAGGGTTGATTTTACGGTTGATGTAAATCAGTTTATTGACTGACTGGTACCATTGACTCCAGAGGAACACACCAGTTTGTGCTACCTTTGTCTTGTAAATGTAATCATCATTCTACGGCGGTTTCTTTAGGTGTTTGCACAGGCAAGTCTTGTACTGAATTGTTACAGCCGGTAAGACGACTGGAAATCTGTTTCTTCAGAAAACTGCTGCAGCGTGGGATACGAGGTGGGCGGGACAGCAGTGGCAAGGGGCTTCCACTCCCACACACTCTTCTTGTGGTCTTTAGATGCTACTAGACGCAAGCCGTCGGCACCCTGATGCATCTTAAAATAAGAAAGAGCTGAAGCAGCTATAGGATTGCTATAGGATTGCACAGCGTTTACAAGCTGTCTTTGAGCCTCCGCTGAGTTGCTGTGGAAACCAGCGCTGACCAGGACTGGGAGAGGGCTGGAAAATAAGCTTTTCTTTTGTGAAAGCTGGACTAGTTTAAAACCCCATCCCCCGTTTTCGGAAGCTCCCTCTGAGTTGCCATGGAGACGAGAAGAGCTGCGGAGTTTTGAGTCTTGTAAAAGTGCAAGCTATAAATATTTATTTGGTGAATAGCATATGCTTTCTGGACTGCCTCACTGTTGGAATAAACTCTGGGCTACAATGAACCCTTGCAAGCTGTGAATTCAAACTGTTCCTATCTTCTGTGTGAGTAGAAAAAGAGGAAGAAAAAAAAAAAAACCAACAAAAAAACAAACCTCAAACTTTGAAGGGAATTGAATTTTGTATTTTGATGATTAATTATATAAAAATGTATTACAAATTATTTTCTCACCAGAATTTCTCATACCACTTCATGCAATAATCTTCCAGTGTTGGGACTGATGAAAGCCCCTAGGAGGTTGTTCTGTTTATCTGGAATTGTTGTGCTTTGAAGCTCAGTTTATCCAGAAAGGCTGACCTAAATAGTATCTTCCTTTCTTGTCCCATGCCACTTTAATTTTTCTCTCTTTTTTTTTTTTTTTTTTTTTTTTTTTTAAGATATTAAACCTGAGCTTTTTTTCCCTTTTTTTTTTTCCCCTTTTTNCTTACAGCCATTGCATATTAATATACGACTATGTTTCAGCTCATTATTTACTTAGTGAGAAAATTTTATTTCTCCTTCAATGTGGAACATAAGGTGACAATGCTGACCTGGCTTTGATTGTTATGCTTTACTGAAAATTAGATGTTTCACTGCAAATGGTCAAACGAACTACCCTACTTATGATCTGTTTGCAATGCACATTTCTGGTTAGTTAGCCCTTCCTATACCTCTAGAAGCCAGAACTTAATATATACTCATATGTACTTATCCTCTGCATTAAAAGTGCTTTGGAAAAATGAGTAGATAAATTAAAAGGGGAGTGAAAGATCTACTGAGGAAAAATAGATAATAATTTAACAAGGGACTGAGGATAACAGGAAATCTGGTTCCTGCTTAAATGAGTAAGACTAACTATGGGAAAAGATGTTCCTTCACTACAGTGTATTTACTTAAAATGATTTAAAATTGTAGCTCCTTGATATTCTTCCTGGCATATGGAAACAGGAGTTTGAGTGAATTCACCAGTTCTGAATGAACAGGGATTCCAGCTTCCAGTGTTTACTGGACTCATAACTAATAAGTTAATACAGTTGGAAAGTAAACTAAATTTGGTTTCAGGCTTTTTAGGTAAGCAAGGCGTGTATTTGTAGGTATATAAATAACAGTTTCTTGAAAGTGTTTATCCTCTGCAAATTGCTTGGCAGTTCCAGCAGAAGTCTCTTAAACTTTGTAGGAGTTTCCAGAGGTCTTTATCTCAAACTGTGATCCCGAATGCTTGTGTGGGTTTGGGGAGGAGGCAGCAGCGTTGTATGTTGTAGTTTCCCAACTCTGTTGTATTTCAGGGTTGATTTTACGGTTGATGTAAATCAGTTTATTGACTGACTGGTACCATTGACTCCAGAGGAACACACCAGTTTGTGCTACCTTTGTCTTGTAAATGTAATCATCATTCTACGGCGGTTTCTTTAGGTGTTTGCACAGGCAAGTCTTGTACTGAATTGTTACAGCCGGTAAGACGACTGGAAATCTGTTTCTTCAGAAAACTGCTGCAGCGTGGGATACGAGGTGGGCGGGACAGCAGTGGCAAGGGGCTTCCACTCCCACACACTCTTCTTGTGGTCTTTAGATGCTACTAGACGCAAGCCGTCGGCACCCTGATGCATCTTAAAATAAGAAAGAGCTGAAGCAGCTATAGGATTGCTATAGGATTGCACAGCGTTTACAAGCTGTCTTTGAGCCTCCGCTGAGTTGCTGTGGAAACCAGCGCTGACCAGGACTGGGAGAGGGCTGGAAAATAAGCTTTTCTTTTGTGAAAGCTGGACTAGTTTAAAACCCCATCCCCCGTTTTCGGAAGCTCCCTCTGAGTTGCCATGGAGACGAGAAGAGCTGCGGAGTTTTGAGTCTTGTAAAAGTGCAAGCTATAAATNGCTATAGGATTGCTATAGGATTGCACAGCGTTTACAAGCTGTCTTTGAGCCTCCGCTGAGTTGCTGTGGAAACCAGCGCTGACCAGGACTGGGAGAGGGCTGGAAAATAAGCTTTTCTTTTGTGAAAGCTGGACTAGTTTAAAACCCCATCCCCCGTTTTCGGAAGCTCCCTCTGAGTTGCCATGGAGACGAGAAGAGCTGCGGAGTTTTGAGTCTTGTAAAAGTGCAAGCTATAAATATTTATTTGGTGAATAGCATATGCTTTCTGGACTGCCTCACTGTTGGAATAAACTCTGGGCTACAATGAACCCTTGCAAGCTGTGAATTCAAACTGTTCCTATCTTCTGTGTGAGTAGAAAAAGAGGAAGAAAAAAANTTTTTTTTTTTTTTTTTTTTTTTTTTTTAAGAGACTGAACCTGAGCAGCTTGTCCAACTGTCATTTTAGCCTAAGTTCTGGGGGGTTTTCTGGGGGGGTGTTTGTTAGTTGTTTTCTGAAATAACCTGCTACTTGTCAAGTTTTTCTGCTTGGAGGAGCCACCATGAAATACACTTCAGGGTGACACTTCACTGTTGTAACAGAGATCCTGCAGGCAGAATATTTAAAACCTGATTGCATTCTCTTACTTGAGTAACTGTAGATCACTTTTTCTTTGTTTTGTTTGTGGGTTTTGTTGTTGTTGTTGTTTGGGGTTTGTTTTGGTTGTTTGGTTTGGTTTTTTTTCTAATTTGACTGATTTTTGCTTTTAATTTGATATTCTTTAATTAAAAAAAAAAGGTTAAAAGAGTACCTGCTGACTTCCCAGCATGATATTTAATGGGTGTGTTAGATATATAACCAACCTACCATCTGGATGCTGGCCTTGTTGTCAGCTTCAAATATATAGCTCTGATTGGAAGAGCCAACAGAGTGGAGGATTATTCCATTATGCATGGCTCTGAGCCTAGGTTGAAAAGGGTGGAAAATACCTTTGGGTTTTGGGGAAAATTTTTTGGTTTTTTTGACAGTGGGGTAAGGTCAATTTTGTGTGTGCCAGAAACTCAGCTGTAGAGGTGGAATTTTCATTTTGTAATAACTACTCTTCCAAAAGAGAAGCCAAACCAAATATTGGATGTAGCTGTTTTCTTCCCACCACCCCCACTCTTCCCTTGCTCCAAAACCCTAGTCCATTTTTTCCATTAATAAAAACACTGTCAGGAGTTAGGAGAGGGCTTGTTTAAAAGGAGGGAAGGGAAAGCTAGCAGGTATCTATGCACACAAAGTGTGGTTCATTTTAAGGATTTTCATGAGGTTACTAATAAATCTTAGGGAAGTGGTGTTACCTACAACAGAGAAGTGATGCTGCATTACTCTGCCAGTGAGCATTCATTCCCTGCAGCCCCCTAGTCCTTGAACCTTCTGAGTATCTAAAAGCCTGGTTCTTCTGCTGTATCTCTGTCATTCTCAACAGTCAAAACCAAGACACTGAATTTCTAGTACTGTGTAAAGAGAGAAAATAACTAGCCATATTTTTTCTTGATGCTTGAAGCACTTACCAGCACAGATACACTAGAACAACTTCTTTGTAGTGCCAGGAAATCAGTGCTAAATCTGCTTGTATCAAGGAACAATTTTTCTTATAGTTGTAAGGACTAAAAAATTCTTTGTTAAAATTGGTGTCTTCAAGCTGCTAGAAAAACTTTTCTCATTTGCCACTGATGTAGGGATAGCACATATGTACATAGTGTAGGATCTCTAGGTTTTCTTCCTGGATTGAAAACATCTGCAAAATCTATGTCCTAATTAGCAGGTAAGAATGTTGAAAATCTTCCCTCATTGATGCAATTTAAAAGCATCAGCATCTAAGCACATCACCAGTGGCTTATCCTGAGGTGGTCCTGTGTCTGAAGGATGTTAACACCAAACATGAGGTCTGGTTTCCTATTTTCTTTCAGAGATTTCAGTCAGAAAACTGGCTTCATTATCACTTTATTCTTGGGACATCAGACTTCCTAAACTTAAAGTATCCTCTGAGATCCTTTGTTAAGCTTTGCTTTACACCACCTGCTATTTAGAACTTGGCAAAACAAATACCACAAGACTGCTTTTTCTCCTGTACTTACAACTTTGTTTTGATTATGTTCTCATGCAATTTCCTCCAGGCATGCTGTTTCCTTTGATTTGCTTTGACTAATATGCTTTTCCTTAATGATTCTTCCAGCTAGTAGTGTCAGTTTACAGCTGTGGGAGTGATTATCAAATGGAAATTGTGTGGGTTTGGGGTTTTCTTCGAAACAAATGAAATTACCAACACCTAAGAGCAGGGTTGGTTTTGGAGGATTGTTGTTTTTTGGGTTTTGGTGTTTGTTTGTGGCGCTTTTTTTTGGTTGTTTTTGTTTGTTTGTTTTTAATTTATTTTTACTTATTGTAATTTTTTGTTTTGTTATTTTGGTTGGCTGGTTTGGTTTTGCAGTTGTGTGTCAGGTTTTTCTGTGTGGGTTTTATTTTTTGTTTTGGTTGGGGTTTTTTTTAGTCTGTATAATAGTCTTTGAACAAAGAGTTTACTGGCACAGTAATATATCATCATTTCACTGTTGCTCTTTATATGATGTATTAAAATCTAAAGCATAAATCTTGGATGCTGAATAATTGGGGAGACATTTCTAAGAGGATAATTTAAGAAATAAATTCTCCAGCTTTAAAGAGAAAGCTCTCAGTTTTTTTCTTCTTGATCAGAATATATAGTGATTTTTATAGTGATTTTAACTAGGTCAACTGTCTCTGGACCACCTTAAGTTACTGTTTGGACTCTACTGCTTCTTGCAGTGTGTCACATGTATGTGTGATTTATGTGTGTGAGGAGGACTGTGTGTATGTTGGAATTTCTTTCTTTTCTGACACATTTTGTACATATTTCATTGCATAGCTGGATCTTCACATACTCTATAAATCCCCTGATGGAAGGGGAAATAAAGACACTGTGCAATTCCAATACAAAATATGCAAAGACTTGCTCTTGGAAAAAAATAGAAGCTGATGTGAATCTCTGTAAAAAACTGTATTTAGCTGTTCTTAAGCACTTGGTAGCATTGTAGCCTGCCATGGAGTACTCAGAATAACTGTGACAAGCTCTTGGGCCTTGCAGGAATGCTTCTCAGTCATGAGGACTCACAGTGGAGTGCTGACCTAGGAGGACAGCAGCTCTTAAGAGAAGATGTGTATTAAGGTGCTTGGGGGAGGACGTAGTTGTGTGGTTGTTGATGTAGGGCTAGTGGTTATTTCACTTGTTTTCTTTGGAATTTCAGTTTTCCTGATACAAGACATATCCAAGAATGCATGTTGGTTTTTTTTCTCTCATTGATATAAAGCTATAGAAATGTTGACTAATATTTCCCATATCATTTCAACAAGAATTTGAGGCAACTACCAATTACTGCATATTTTTTTATTTTTTTTTTTACCCTGCAGAAATCCATGTAATCCTGTACATGGATTTCTTCAGTAAACATGCCTGCCTTGTGATAGAAATACAATGAAAAATGCATTTATGGATTAATACAAGGAACAGACTGAGACATTACCCCAGTATAAAACAATGCCTACTGTTTATATAAAACTTCTCTGATGTAAATATTATCATGCTATTGTAAAAGAGAAATATTACTATTTCTTAGAGGTGCCAGGGCATGAGCAGAAGAGAAATTGTTCAAGGCCACCCACATGGCCACCCCTGGTCTACTTTTTAGTCCCGTACTCTCTCTAATTGACAGTATCTAAACTGTCCAGTGTAAAGAGGTTTTTAAAATCCTACTTGTAGCTGCCATAGCGGATATGAAATTACAAGTGTTTATTGATTGGTTTTTGTTTGTTTGTGTGTTCTTTTTCTGTCCCCTTGCAGATCCTGAAGTGTCTGGAATTTCCATTGAAACAGACAACAAAAATGTAAAGGCAGAAGAGTTCAAGGGTACAGTATGGGTATTGCTGTGATTACTTTTAATATATACACAATACATGTAAATTATGTGTACAGAAGCTGTGCAGCTGTTATGACCGTTGTCTTCTTTCCTGAGGGGTCCTGCTCCTGTTCTCTCCATTGACTCTTTGTGCAGTCTTTTCTTGTCCCCATTTTCTCTAACTTGGTGTGGGGTTGGACTAGGTGTTTCCCAAAGGTCTTTTTCAGCCTCACCTGTTCTATGATTTTATGACTTGTTTGTCAGTGTTGGTAGCTCACTCTGTAACTTCTGCCTGGTTACCTGGAATATTTGAACTGACAGAAAAGAGAAGAATTAATTCTCTTACAAGACAGAGAAGTGAGTGACTAGAGAGAAAACAACTATGAATCAGCTAATTGACAGTAACTATAATTTAATGGCTACTTTTAATTGTCAGTAAGTATAACGACTCTTGACATATTTTTATATATGTTTATGGCTTAGGTAAAATGACAAATGACTTCCAGTAATGTGCTAGAGAAGTTAATGAGACAGGGAGAAAACCTGATCTTTGTTGAGTAGATGAGAAAGGGATCCTAGTAGTGTGTACGTGAGGTTTGTGGGTCATGTTTTTTCTTTTTTTTTCTTTTTTTTTTTTTTT
>VYZU01000951.1:34167-86867 GCA_013401355.1 Ceyx cyanopectus | reverse complement strand
TTTTAACTAGGTCAACTGTCTCTGGACCACCTTAAGTTACTGTTTGGACTCTACTGCTTCTTGCAGTGTGTCACATGTATGTGTGATTTATGTGTGTGAGGAGGACTGTGTGTATGTTGGAATTTCTTTCTTTTCTGACACATTTTGTACATATTTCATTGCATAGCTGGATCTTCACATACTCTATAAATCCCCTGATGGAAGGGGAAATAAAGACACTGTGCAATTCCAATACAAAATATGCAAAGACTTGCTCTTGGAAAAAAATAGAAGCTGATGTGAATCTCTGTAAAAAACTGTATTTAGCTGTTCTTAAGCACTTGGTAGCATTGTAGCCTGCCATGGAGTACTCAGAATAACTGTGACAAGCTCTTGGGCCTTGCAGGAATGCTTCTCAGTCATGAGGACTCACAGTGGAGTGCTGACCTAGGAGGACAGCAGCTCTTAAGAGAAGATGTGTATTAAGGTGCTTGGGGGAGGACGTAGTTGTGTGGTTGTTGATGTAGGGCTAGTGGTTATTTCACTTGTTTTCTTTGGAATTTCAGTTTTCCTGATACAAGACATATCCAAGAATGCATGTTGGTTTTTTTTCTCTCATTGATATAAAGCTATAGAAATGTTGACTAATATTTCCCATATCATTTCAACAAGAATTTGAGGCAACTACCAATTACTGCATATTTTTTTATTTTTTTTTTTACCCTGCAGAAATCCATGTAATCCTGTACATGGATTTCTTCAGTAAACATGCCTGCCTTGTGATAGAAATACAATGAAAAATGCATTTATGGATTAATACAAGGAACAGACTGAGACATTACCCCAGTATAAAACAATGCCTACTGTTTATATAAAACTTCTCTGATGTAAATATTATCATGCTATTGTAAAAGAGAAATATTACTATTTCTTAGAGGTGCCAGGGCATGAGCAGAAGAGAAATTGTTCAAGGCCACCCACATGGCCACCCCTGGTCTACTTTTTAGTCCCGTACTCTCTCTAATTGACAGTATCTAAACTGTCCAGTGTAAAGAGGTTTTTAAAATCCTACTTGTAGCTGCCATAGCGGATATGAAATTACAAGTGTTTATTGATTGGTTTTTGTTTGTTTGTGTGTTCTTTTTCTGTCCCCTTGCAGATCCTGAAGTGTCTGGAATTTCCATTGAAACAGACAACAAAAATGTAAAGGCAGAAGAGTTCAAGGGTACAGTATGGGTATTGCTGTGATTACTTTTAATATATACACAATACATGTAAATTATGTGTACAGAAGCTGTGCAGCTGTTATGACCGTTGTCTTCTTTCCTGAGGGGTCCTGCTCCTGTTCTCTCCATTGACTCTTTGTGCAGTCTTTTCTTGTCCCCATTTTCTCTAACTTGGTGTGGGGTTGGACTAGGTGTTTCCCAAAGGTCTTTTTCAGCCTCACCTGTTCTATGATTTTATGACTTGTTTGTCAGTGTTGGTAGCTCACTCTGTAACTTCTGCCTGGTTACCTGGAATATTTGAACTGACAGAAAAGAGAAGAATTAATTCTCTTACAAGACAGAGAAGTGAGTGACTAGAGAGAAAACAACTATGAATCAGCTAATTGACAGTAACTATAATTTAATGGCTACTTTTAATTGTCAGTAAGTATAACGACTCTTGACATATTTTTATATATGTTTATGGCTTAGGTAAAATGACAAATGACTTCCAGTAATGTGCTAGAGAAGTTAATGAGACAGGGAGAAAACCTGATCTTTGTTGAGTAGATGAGAAAGGGATCCTAGTAGTGTGTACGTGAGGTTTGTGGGTCAGGTTTTTTCTTTTTTTTTCTTTTTTTTTTTTTTTTTTACATTTTGTTGGAATGGAAAGAGATGAGAATTTTGGAATTGAAATAAATATTTGCTTCTCTTCAGGCTTTATTCTCCTGTTTGAGGTAATCATTAAATATTTTGAAGGTCTCTAATGCTGTCAGCTAGGCTGCTGTCAAGTATTCTTGTCACTTTGGGGTAAGGAAAACAATATATTTAGAGCTCAGGACAGGCAAGAGGAGAGAGAAGCTCTTCAGGTAATACTAAAGCTTGATTGTGTTCTGTCTTTTTATATGATATATGGTTTGCCTTTTGTTCTTTTGCTATTTGTAGGAGAGAGTGAGATCAGTTTCACATAACTCAGATGCCATGCCGAGTTCTTTTTGAGTAGAGGCACTAAGGGAATGGCAGGAGCTGATAAGATGCAGCTGAGTGCAGCTGATCTGAAATGCCTTTTTTTTTTTTCTACTCCAACCCCTGTTACTATAAAGGAGGGTGGTTGTTCACTGAAACAGGCCCCCTGTGGAAATTGGTCATAACAGACCAATTCAGAGTTCACTGAGCTCAGTGATGCTCATAGACATGTGGTTTAGTTTTAGGTAGTCCTGTGAGGAGCAGGAAGTTGAACTGCACAATTCTTATGAGTCTCTTCCAGCTTGAAATGTTCTATAATACTATAACCAAATAATAACCTCTAGATGAGTTGTAAATCCAAATTAAACATTGATCTTCAAGATCCCCAGAGGTTTTTCCAGGCCTGGAAGAGCTGGTGCCTACAGCATCCTATGGGTCTACATTAATGCAAGTCAAGTAGACCTGTTCTGGAAAATACCTCCCAATGACTCTGTTAGTATGGGAAAAAGCAGGAGAAAGGAAGTATAACTAAGGAAGGGTTTATTATGTTGTCATGTTGTCTCTGTTCTGCATATGCTCCCTTTATTCCATTCTGTTCCCTTTCTCCAAGTGAGATTAGTAGGAAGGCATCAGTGCTAGCTTTTTCTGGAGAAAAAAAAAAAGTGGCATGCAAGGAAAGGGCAGATCATTCAAGATGGAGGTGACTTGTTTAGCCAAGAACACTTCAGTTGAGCTCTCTCCATGTTAATTAATGTAGACCACTTGTGAGATCAGCCAACTGTCACAAGGTCAGTAGCAAAAGCAAGCTGAGCTTGAATGATGGTTTTTCTTTGTTACAAGGATGCAAAAACAAAATGGAAAGGAAACTTTAGCAAATCTTAAGATTCAGGAAGCCTCCACCCATCCACTCAACCTGAAGTCAGGAACCTCAGGCTTCCTGTGTGCGCAGTATGTTTTTTGAAGCAGCCAGTGTGTGTGTAACATGTTTCTGGCAAGAATGCTCTCCTGCCTCAATTTTTCTTTCAAGTCTGGACACTTTTTCTCCTATGAGACATCACCAAGGCTACCAGTCTGGCCCCTTGGAAGCTTTTTGTTTCTCCATAGAACAGACCTGGAAAATCAGACTATAAAGGGTGAGTGGATAGATCTGTTGTAGCTCTTAATTGCCTTTCAGCCTTGTTTTCTGAGATGGGAAACAAGGTTACTGGCTAATGCAGATTGTCTGTATGTTTGAGCAGTAGATGTTTGTCTCTTGGAAGCTAGACAAGCATTGACAAAACTGTAAAGGCTTTTGATCCATGATACTCTGGCCTATACTGCACGATGAGAAGCCTGAAGGTGGCAAAATAAATATTGTACTATTTCTATCTATTTCTTTTACAGAAGTACTGGGATATATTATTTTACTTTATTAATAGATTTGGAGCTAGTTATATGTGTGGGTGGATTATTTCCTCTGATGTTGTCTCCCAACAATTCTTACTAATACCTTGATGTAAGAGTTATTTACTGGGGGGGGCACACACAGAAACCCCCCCAAAAAAAAAAAAAAGTATTTCATCATGCTATTCCTTAGAGAATGGAACTTCTGAAAAATAATGAACTTGTCCTAATAAGTCACCTGCACAGTTTTTCATGTCTTCTCTACCTGTTTAGCTTCCCCCATAATAATGATAGGCTTGACTATGGACCACAGTTATAATACAAGCTAAATATTAGTGATGGCATATTCTGATGCCCTGCATCAGAAGGAAGGTAAAAAGAACAGCTGAGGTCCCAGTATGACCTGTTCTTCATTAGGACCACTATTTTTTGTTTGTTTCCTCCTCATGTACAGCAACTTCAGCATTAACCAGTCATTCTCTCTGTGAAATTTTGTTGGTGATGCACACGTACGTCAGGGGAATTTGAGTGGCCAGACAGAAAGGTGAACAATTTGTATGAACCTTCTTTTCTTAAGAACTCCAAAAAAGATATGAGGTAACTGCCAAGGGATGTTATGAACAGCTTCTGCCACCAGCAGCCCTGTGGGCCTGGACCTTCCTCCTGCCCAGCCAATGGAGCCCATCCCAGTGCACCTGGAGAGCTCTGGGTCTTTATTCCAGGACTGTTGCTTTCCCATTTGCAGGTTCAACCAGTAGCAAGACTTTTGCATGTCCAAGTGCATGTGCACACCCACACATGCACACATTTGTGATGCTGGTGCTGCCAGCTATGCAGACAGACAGCACCCATGTGTGACACTGCCTGGGCTCACATAAAGCATTAAGTATAGAAAGCTGAAACTCCTTCCTCCCTCTCTGGCTGGTGCATGTGGAAGCTCAGTGATGAAAGCCCTCCCACAACACTCTCTAGATTCACAAGCACACACATGTTCTTGGATTCCCTAAGTATCAGCACAGCCCCTCTGTCCACCCACTGCCCCTGCTCACCAGCTCACCCAGACTGATGTTTGCTGGTGAACCACACACACAGGTTGAGGGAAGATAGAAACACTGCACACCCACCACACACCCCCATGTCCAGAAGCTAGCACCACAAGCCCAGGGGTGCCTACAGCCCAATGTGACCCCAGTTGCTGGCCTTAAATTTAACCCAGCCACTGTTCTCTGCCCCAGTAGCTAACACTCCAGGCTCACACACTTTGAGACACCAACACACACAACATCTGTGGCCACTCCAGCTACTGCTACAGAGACCTTCCTTCTCTTGCTCCAGTTGTGCACACTAAAGTCCCATCAGTTTGGAGACTGACAGTCTTAGTCATCATCTCTGTTAATCCCTGTCTGTCATGTTTGTGTCTCTGTTTTTTGTTTCTTGCTGCTCCTTCTTACTTGTTACCACTTCTGCATTGAAAAGGTCCTTGATTGGGAAACCCTATTGAAACACTCTCACCTTCCACATACCCTTGCAATAACCAATGTGAAATGGTAACTAAATACATAAGTTATTTAGGAGAATATTTCACCTTCTTACTTGTATGTCTATCTGCATTAATGCATACATTTAAACAGTTAAACCATTTAATTAATAATGGTAATTCAGAAAATATTATTGATAATGGGATCAGAGTCCTTTTTTAAATGGTGTTCTGCTCACTGATTAAAATATTTAAAGCTAAAATGGGGGTAGTAATACAGACTCTGGGGCCATGGGAATCTCTAATCCCCAACATCTGAAGCTTGATCCAAATGCCACAGAAGTGTGAGAAAATTACAAGTTTTTGTTTTGCCATTGTTTTTGTGTGTATCTGGAGAAGGTCTGGCATCACTTTGAGAAGTAGATCTGTCCCTTGCTGTCTGGTCAGTTTCTTTTGAAAGGGGAATATTAATTTAATGGAGCTTGAATTACCAAATAAAACACTCTATTTTTCCCTGGTGCATTATTTTTTTTTTCCCTTCTAGAGGCTATTCTTAGTTGCAAGCACAAATTTTCAAAAGGGATGAGCTTAAGAATAGAATGGAAGAAAATCCAGTCTCAAGGAGTCTCATTTGTCTATTTCAATGGTGAATTTACAGGTACAGTACTACAAACTTAGATGATTTAATGTCATTCTTGAGCATAAATACTCACTCTTTCTTGGGGAATAATTTTAGCAAAATGAAAGAGAATGCTCTTGACTCTCCCTACTCAACAGCTGTCCTTTTGAGGAAAATAATTCATCCACAGGGGGTGGAAAAATGCATTTCATAATAGTATCATCAATGATTAATTACCTTTTTAATTAAGTGAAATATAATAAAACTCAAGACTAAGAGAATATTCACATATTTTGCTATATTTTTTATAAAATGAAAGTACACTCAGATATAAACTCCCAAAACTACTGCAAATTCTGCACTCTTATTGTATTAAGAGGTTTCTGAACCATCCTGGAAGCTTAGATATGAGTAATGCATCAATTTTCATGTACATAAAATATAAACTCAGCTGCATGTTTTAAATTATTTGTGTTCTTTTTAGAAGTTTCTGTTTATATATTCTGAAAAGGATTTACCTCAGCTTCATGTTTTTTAAGAAAATATGGGTCTATGGCACCTTTTACACATAATAAATGAAGGTTGTCAAGTAAAACAGAAGCACAGTGATTTTTAGTTTGTAGAGCTTGCAAGATGTGCTATTCTTGTTGATNGTAGTAATACAGACTCTGGGGCCATGGGAATCTCTAATCCCCAACATCTGAAGCTTGATCCAAATGCCACAGAAGTGTGAGAAAATTACAAGTTTTTGTTTTGCCATTGTTTTTGTGTGTATCTGGAGAAGGTCTGGCATCACTTTGAGAAGTAGATCTGTCCCTTGCTGTCTGGTCAGTTTCTTTTGAAAGGGGAATATTAATTTAATGGAGCTTGAATTACCAAATAAAACACTCTATTTTTCCCTGGTGCATTATTTTTTTTTTCCCTTCTAGAGGCTATTCTTAGTTGCAAGCACAAATTTTCAAAAGGGATGAGCTTAAGAATAGAATGGAAGAAAATCCAGTCTCAAGGAGTCTCATTTGTCTATTTCAATGGTGAATTTACAGGTACAGTACTACAAACTTAGATGATTTAATGTCATTCTTGAGCATAAATACTCACTCTTTCTTGGGGAATAATTTTAGCAAAATGAAAGAGAATGCTCTTGACTCTCCCTACTCAACAGCTGTCCTTTTGAGGAAAATAATTCATCCACAGGGGGTGGAAAAATGCATTTCATAATAGTATCATCAATGATTAATTACCTTTTTAATTAAGTGAAATATAATAAAACTCAAGACTAAGAGAATATTCACATATTTTGCTATATTTTTTATAAAATGAAAGTACACTCAGATATAAACTCCCAAAACTACTGCAAATTCTGCACTCTTATTGTATTAAGAGGTTTCTGAACCATCCTGGAAGCTTAGATATGAGTAATGCATCAATTTTCATGTACATAAAATATAAACTCAGCTGCATGTTTTAAATTATTTGTGTTCTTTTTAGAAGTTTCTGTTTATATATTCTGAAAAGGATTTACCTCAGCTTCATGTTTTTTAAGAAAATATGGGTCTATGGCACCTTTTACACATAATAAATGAAGGTTGTCAAGTAAAACAGAAGCACAGTGATTTTTAGTTTGTAGAGCTTGCAAGATGTGCTATTCTTGTTGATTAGCTTTTTTTTTCCTGAATATATTTAATGTAGAGAAATATTAGAATTTGTAATTCTGTCTTTGCATGTAACTTTAACTTCATAACAAGCTGTAGAATGAAAAAAACCTCATTGAAAGAAGTCCGATGGCAATATCCTTGCTATATCCATCAAGTTTTTCTTGCCAAGTTAAATGTGAAATACTTTCTTGTAGTCTCACTCAAAATTCTTTCTATAAGGTTAGTGATTGCCATATCTCTAGTGGAAAATGATGTATTTTTTGTCACCTGACTACTACTATACTTGTTTTCTTGAAATATCTGTGGAAGAAAAACATTCCATCTTCCAATTAAAAAATATATGACAGATGTGGGTTTTTGAACTAAGGAGGTTTGGGATTTTTTTGTACTAAATGGAAGCTGTGGAAAGTTCTTACTGTCTTGGGAGGGAGATTACATATGGCTCCTTGGTGATAAATAACTGACACTGAACAAATGAGCAAAAGTTCATAAATCCTATGTGATTTCAGAATGAAACAATGAAAAGTAGACATTTACTATACGCAAGGAGCAGAAACATCTGTGTCTGTTCTCCTTCATAGGTGATCTCCGAGGCCGAGCAGAGATGCTGAATACAGGAATCCGTATCAGAAATGTGACCAGAAAGGATTCTGGGACCTACCGCTGTGAAATCAGTGTGAAGAGTGAAGAAGGACAACACCTGGGAGAGGCTACAATTACTCTCACAGTATTGGGTACCAACTTTATTACTTGGGCTTCTGTAAAGAAACTGAATGATGGCAAGGGGTGTTGAAGGGTATGGGTTTTTTGGTTTGGTTTGGTTTGGTTTTTTTACAGAATGTCAGGGGCTAGAAGGGGCCTTTAAAGATCATCTAGTCCAACCCCTGCCAGAGCAGGATCTCCTAGACAAGATCACACAGGAACGCATCCAGGAGGGTTTTGAATGTCTCCAGAGAGGGAGACTCCACAACCCCACTGGGCAGCCCGTTCCAGAGCTCTGGCACCCTCACTGGGAAAAAATTTCTCCTCATGTTTACATGAAAATTCCTGTGCCTCAGCTTCCACCTATTGCCCCTTGTCCTGTCATCGGACATCACTGAGAAGAGCCTGGCTCCATCTTTCTGGCACTCGCCCTGAAGTCACCCCTCAATCTCCTTTTCTCCAAGTTAAAGAGCCCCAGCTGCCTCAGCCTTTCCTCATGTTTCTCCACTCCCTTAATCATCCTCGTGGCTCTGCATTGGACTCTCTCAAGCAATTCTATGTCCCTCTTGAACTGGGGGACCCAGAACTGGACACACTACTCCAGATGCGGCCCTACCAGGGCAGAGTAGAGGGGCAGGAGAACCTCTCTTGACCTACTAGCCACACCCCTTTTAATACACCCCAGAATGGCATTGGCCCTCTTGGCCACAAGAGCACATTGCTGGCTCATGGTCAGCCTCCCATCAACTAGGACTCCCAGGTCCTTTTCCCCTTCGCTGACTTCCAACAGGTCACTCCCCAACCTATACTGGTACCTGTTCCTTCCCAGGTGCAAGACTCTACACTTCCTTTTTGTTTAATTAAATTTCTTCCTGCCCAACCCTCCAGCCTGTCCAAGTCTCACTGGATGGCAGCACAGCCTGCTGGTGTGTCAGACACTCCACCCAGTTTGGTGTCATCAACAAACTTGCTGACAGTGCACTCTTTGCCCTTATCCAGGTCATTGATGAATATGTTGAATAGAAGTGATCCCAGCACTGACCTCGGAGGGACTCCACATACCTCACAGAACTTTGCAAAATGAATGCTTGTATTAGAAAGGAATATAACTAGGGATTAGTTTATATAAATGTGAGTTTCAGTTCTCAAAACTTATCAATTATCTTGATTTATGTGATAGTGAACCTTCCATTTCTACTAAAACTGAAGTAATTCAGTGGCTGAGAACCTGGACAAGGTGATCATGGTGTTTGGCACTGGAAAGTCAGCATCTGTCAACACATTAAATATTCTTAAGCAGCAGTTCATTCCAATATGCTACAGTCTCCTCCTGTTTTTGGAAGGATAAACTGCTGCAGTGT
Source organism: Ceyx cyanopectus (assembly GCA_013401355.1). Taxonomy (NCBI): domain Eukaryota; kingdom Metazoa; phylum Chordata; class Aves; order Coraciiformes; family Alcedinidae; genus Ceyx; species Ceyx cyanopectus. The sequence continues at coordinate 77,520 of VYZU01000951.1, read as the reverse complement.
CTGTGCAATGCCAACCAGCGAGCTACCAATCTGTATTTACATAATCATATATATAATCTTTATTTACAGAAGAGATAGTGTTGGCTTGGAGGGGTCTGTTCCTTGTAGTTTCTTTCTTCCTCATTTTGGAAAAGGAGGGGGAAGTAAATATTCTCTTTATATAGTTCCTGGTGTTTTCCCCAGTGGATTAGTGGTACAGGTTGGCAGTTCTCTTCTCTGTATAGGAAGAAAAGAAAATCATTTATGTTGTAATTTCTGTGGGGCTTTTTTCTATATGAAAATAATTGATCTTTTAAAAATATAAGTCTCAAAGTTCTTAATGAAGGATGATAAATTCATGAACTTCTGATTAGCTCCAACAATGAGGTGACATCACTTATTCCTTTTTTCTTCCACTCAGGTTTTCCTCTTTTAAATGAGGCTTCTTAAAATTAAAAGGAGAGACTCTGTACCAGTGTTTGTGTTCCTCACAAACCTTTTTGAAAGTTAATGTGAATTAGTTAGTACTTTACTTGGTTTTCTTTCTTTTTCTTCATATTTTAAGATCAGCCAAGAAAATAAGTATGAATACTTGTTAAGCTGGCACTTGTACTTTTAATGTTCCATGCATGCCTCTTCACCCTTAGTTTTCTTCTACACAGCTTCAAGTTACCAAAAAAAATAAATAATTCCTTTTCTGCTCATTCATCCCACAGCAAAAGGAATGATCAGTTCTCTGTATCTGTGTGTGGAAATGTATGTTTTTAATTGAAACTGAAATTTAACAGCCAATTGTTTTTGGTCCTCAACCTGTGAAATATACAATGGTTGTGATGATGACCAGTCTTACTGATTTTTTCTGACAATCATTTTTCAAAAAAACAGTTGACTTCTTTCAATTAAAAAAAAATTCCTCTTCCTCACTTTCATTTTTAAATACTGGGACAGGAAAGGGAGCAATTGCTCGACTTCAGATTCCCTGAGTTATCCTTCCTCTGTCTGTGAGCAAGAGGCCCAATACAAGAAATAAGGTGAAGCGAATTCTCTGGGGTTGGATGAGAGTGAATGGATTGGAGACAGGTTTACTCAGCATGTAGTGGGGGAGGCTGATAATAAGCCTCTCTCTTCCATTTTTAGCAACTCACAGATTTTATTGTGCTCTCCAGTAGCAGGACTCTGCTTTCAACCCCTTCTCCAGCACCTTATGTCATTAATTTGGTAGGTTCAAAGCATGCACACAATTGCTTACTGCCTCCTTACCAGTGACTGTCCAACTGTTATTATATATGAAGTTCTGATAAGACTGTAATAAGTGCAATTTCATTGTGCAGTTCCTCCAACTACTCCAATGTGTGAGGTACCCAGCTCTGCAATGACAGGAACAGTAGTGGAACTGAGCTGTAAGGAGACTGAGGGGTCTCCTCCATCCGAGTACCAGTGGTACAAGAATGGTGTTGCCTTACTGGAAAAGACAGGAGCAGGCAGTGCTAGAGCAGCAAACATCACTTACACCATGAATAAAAAGTCTGGCACTCTGGTAAGTGTAATAACCAGCTCTGTCATAAACAGCTATCAAAAGGACCAAATTTGCTGTGTAATATATTTTAGACCAGAAGCTGAAGGACCAGAGAATGTGACTATGTGACTAAGGAGGAGAATTATGAGATCAAATTGGACCAGACTTTCCCTTTTCCCTTTCCTTCTTAATTTATTTTATTTTGGGTTGTTTGTTTTTTTTTTGCTTTGTAAAAACAAACAAAACCCAACCAAAAAACTATTGTTGACATGTCAAAATTTTTACCCCATGGGAAATTCTGATTATTTTGTTTCTTCCATTCTGATAATGATTTTTTATTCTTTCTTAACAGCTATTTAACACAGTTACAAAGAATGACACTGGAGAGTACTTCTGTGAAGCCTCCAATGGGATTGGATCATCTCAGAAATGCTCAGTGAAACGATTGCAAGTTGGTATGTGTCAAAGAAAATAAAGGTAGAAAACAGTCTTGCAATAGGAATTATTTTATTGCATGTCGTAACTGAGAAGCTGAGAGGAGGGTGAATTAACTGTAGACATCTAGGCTAAAATATTTGTTGACCTTTACTGTGTAAGTTTTAAAAGTCTTGCTGTTTAAAAATACAAAAGCACTGACTTTTAAATAACTCACTTGAAGAGTTCTTCAAGACTGGGACCTGACATTGTCATCATCTGTTTCTTTCAGCTATTTTAGGCAAACTAACTATAGGAAAATACTTGTTTCAAAAATTTTGAAGATTTCAATATCTATTCCCTTAGAGACTAATTGCTTGAGTAATACTTATTTGGGGTCAGTATAATGAGTATATATTCATTGACCCCTCTTAATCTTTCCTTTCTTTTGACCCAGACTTAGCAGTTGGAAGTGTATAAACCCTTAATGTGGCTGTGGTAAAGTAGTGCTTTTGGACTGCTCATCTACATCTAAGTGTTAGTGATTAACTTTTGCATCTTGGGCCAAAGACTACCACAAAAGGTGCCTGTAGTAATTAGGGGGGGAGGGAAATCCAGCCAATGGAAATGTTACAACTTACACCATTGGACTTATGTTTTATAATTACAGATGACCTTAATGTAAGTGGTATCATTGCTGCTGTAGTAATTGTAGCTCTGGTAATGGCATCGTGTGGCCTTGGAGTATTTTATGCCCAAAAAAAGGGCTACTTTACAAGTAAGTAAAATCTTTAAAAATTACTCCTTCCCTATGTCAAAGTAGCATGTCCTCCTTTTCATGAAGGCTTTAACTCCTTGGTACTAAAGCACATTACAACAGCAACTTTTTTTTGTGCAGACATCCTTATTCTGCCAACTTCTACTTCAAGAGATACTTCCAAGTATGACACGGAGACATTTGTGTACTTGCATAAGGCTACCAAACGAGGGAAAGCAACGAGCTGAACCCTTGTTCAGGGAGCTTTTCTGCACTAGTTTCGAGAGAGGGAGGCAAAGAAGGGCAACGTAAACCCTGCAAGTTCACTCAGTTTAAAAGGTCTGAGCTGCTGCGTTCTGATGGAGAAACTAATTAACTGTCTCCCTCTTCTGGACCGTGGCGAAAGTGCACCTTGAGAAAGTGCTTTTAAGTACTGCTGTAAAAAACGCGACACCAAGCAAACCTCTAGTTAGCTCTTACACACGTGCGTGTAGAGTTCAGGACAGCAGGAAGGGATGCCTGATGTTGGGGTCTTAGAAGGTCCCAGGCTAACGGTGATGCTGTTAAGAGTTCATGTTCACGTGGAAGTTCATTTACCTCTGAAAGCAATTTCATCTTTTTCTCTTTAAATCAATACCCCAAAAAGAGACACTTGGTTCAGAAACTCTTTCTAGAGACTGAAGTGCTGAATAAGCAATGAATAACTATTTCAAAGAACTTAAAATCAGCTTTGGAAATTGTTCTGTTTTGCTAATTTTATTTTTTTTTTTCCAGAGGAGAGCTCTTCCCAGTAAGTATCTTGATGCAAGGTAGTACACAAATCACTGCCAACTACATTTACATTTTTTATGATTTAGTATCTGTTATTATTGTCTAAAGNGAATAAGCAATGAATAACTATTTCAAAGAACTTAAAATCAGCTTTGGAAATTGTTCTGTTTTGCTAATTTATTTTTTTTTTTCCAGAGGAGAGCTCTTCCCAGTAAGTATCTTGATGCAAGGTAGTACACAAATCACTGCCAACTACATTTACATTTTTTATGATTTAGTATCTGTTATTATTGTCTAAAGCTTTTCAAACATGTTTTTTGTACAGTGGCTTTTTTGAACACTGAAATATACCCCATTTTACATACCAGCTGGTTCCTTTATTAGAACCAGTGTGCTGGTCAGAAAATGAATTAAGCATTATTACTGTGATAAAAGTGCAGAGATGTGTCCTTTTACACAGTTACAGATTACACCCCTAACTCAGCTAAAGGCATGCATTAGTCTTGTCTTCAAACTAAAGATTATCCCAATTGCACTGTCCCCATATGCATGTCAACAGATTATTTCAGGATTTTTATTTATTTAAAACCATGTCTGGTGGAAATCTCAGAATTTCTGGTTTATTCCTTTGATAGGAATTTATTTCATGAACTTAAATTTCTTAGTAGCAAGCCAAAATTCCTCAAGTTATTTTGATGTTCCCACGTAAGGGGAACATCTATGTGTTTCATAGAAGGCTGGCCCAAGTTTATTTTTTTTTTTCTTAAAAGTTTCTTTTAGTACTTATGTGTAATAGCATGTTAAAAAAAAAAAAAGAAAAAAAGAGTAATGTGCTAAAGAGAAATACATACATTACTTGAAAATACTGAAATATTGTGTGATTTATACTGGTCCTCAACTAGGCAAAAAGCATAACTGGAAGATTTGAAAAGACAAGCTAGAGAATTCAATTTGACAGTGCTTCATGAGATAATGGCAGCTATATGAAAACATTCAATGCATTTGTTATTGTAACTTTTTTCTAAGGGGAGGGGTAAACCCCCATGGGTTGCTGAAAATGTGGAAAAATGCATTCCTAAGTAAAGTTCTCAAAGAGTTAAAACTAACAGCAGAATAGTCATTATTTAACTTCTATTCCTTTTCTATTCTGTTAACAGAAAGATGACCAACTATCAATCTACAAGTGAAAAGGCAAGTATTTTGTATTCAGTAAAGTTTTAGATGTTCTCCACAATTCCTTAGATCTGTGGTGTTTTTGTACATTTACAACTCCCCACCCAACACCTGCTGAACTACACATGCCACCATACCTGAAGATCCCTCATTGCATTTACAGCTTCATGTTGCTCAGTCTCAAGTGCCATGCACCTACAGCATCTTGCTCTGTACTGTGTTTTTCTTTACAATAACCATATTTTTACCTGTTTTTCACCTACTTTTTCCTACAATCCCCTATTCTATTAGCTTCTTGCATTCTTCTTTTCCCCCCAGTTTAATGATTATTCTCCCTCTGTCAGATAAACTAGAGGTAACACCCTTACACTATTTGCAATCAACTCTGTACTGTCCATTCTATTTTAAGGCTTCTGCTCTGCCTTGCTTGTACATGCTGTTAACCAAGGAAACTAACTCGGATACAGTCCAAGGCAGAAGTGAAAGATTAGGCCTTAATTACTTTAAGATTAATGTAGGTGAAAAGGTTTTACTAAATATGGAAGCTAAGCTTACTACTTTTTTTCCCCCTTCCTCAGTGTGAGGGCTCAAGGGCTTTAACTCACATGTAGATTGCTCCAGCTTTGGAGTGGAGATCCAACTAAAGCTTCAACTAGAAGCAATTTCACTATCTATAGTTTGAGACTATATTAGCATCCTCAAAAGCTTGCTGAATGCCCTCCACTTCTTTAATCTAACCAGAACATACTAAATAGCATAAGCTTATTCTTTCAGCTGGTATGTGTATGAGAGGTTTGCTGAGGCCAACTGCCTGGTTACAGTGGGAAGGAGCAAACTCTGAGGAGCTGTGGTATCTGTTTATCAGTATTAATGCACTTATCAGGCAGATGCTCAACAGAGCTGTTTGATACTTGTATTTTTAATATGTTATTGCTTCTATTCTTTGTAGCAGCACATTCTGTTAACCAAGTGCTTGTCATCCTTCTTTTCAGTCTCGATGCCTTTCTTAAATATACATTAAGTGTAATTTGGTTAAAACCTGTTAACTATTACTTATGTAACCTTGTTTCCTTCATTTAGGATTTCAAGCATACCAAGTCCTTTGTTATTTAGAAGATTTCAGCCTCTGTGAGGGACATCAAATGACTACTTGTTATACAAAAGTATCAAAAGGATCTTTTGACCTACTCTGTAAATATTGTTTCCATGTACTACATACTGAAAATACAAACTGTCAATATTTAGATCTAGTCAACCTACCTGTGATTCTTTTTTTAGTGCAAACTTCTTTCTGAAGATCGAAACAAAATCAATATACAAATCAATTTCTGCAGAAACTTTTCGATTTGTTCATGTTGTCATGGCAGACAAGCTTGATCAGAATGAACAGTGTGCTGCTGGGGCAATGAAAGCCAACAGGATCCTGGGCTGCATCAAGGGTGGCACTAGCAGAGATAAAGAAGTCAGTATGCCACTCTACTCAATGCTTGTCATGACACATGTGGTGTTCAGGTTAAAACCCTGCTGTACAAAAACAGCAAACAAATGTGGACAGGCTGGGGAAGGTCCAGAAAGGGCCATGAAGATGATCTGAGTACTGGGAAACTGCCATATGAGGAAAGGCTGAGACAACTGGGTTTGTTCAGCCTTAAGAGAAGGTTTAGGAGAGACCTTATCACCATGTTCAGTATTTAAAGGGAGGTTAGAAAGAAGGAAACTTCCCCTTTTTACAAGGACTCACATGGAAAATACAAGGGGTAATACGTACAAGTTACTCATTCTATGATACTCCTGAGGAGATTGCCTGGAAAAGAGGTTTTCACCATGAACACAACCAGCCATTTGAACAATCTCCCCACAGAATGGGTGGAGTCCCCAACACTGGTCACTTTTAAGATCCAGCTGGACAGGGTGCTGAGTCATCTTGTCTAGACCGTGCTTTTGCCAAGAAAACTTGAACCAGATGATCTTTGAGGTCACTTCCAACAGGGTATTCTGTGATTCTACACCTCCACACAATACAGGATTCACTCTTGTAGCTTCCAACAATCTACTCAAGTAACTTTCATTAGTGACCTTGCTACCACTACTTCTGCTATTTACATCTCCAGCATTATCAAGGGTTCAAATGCAACAACTTACCTTGGCAATGTATTACATTTGCCAAAGCCATCTGTAAATGTATAAGTAGTTGTGCAGACTTAAACTTGCTAACCTGACAGAAAAAAGCTTCCTGTAACTGATGCTCAAGCACTGTTTTACATAAAATGCCTACAGCTTCTCTTCCACAAGGAAGTGTATCACTGCCCCCCTGTAGACTGCATGAGTAATTTCATTCTGAAGAAAAAACTTTGCCAATACATGTGTCACACCAATCTGGACTCTCACTGGTGAAATGTCACAAATAAATGATTCCTCAAAACCTGAAGTGTTTATGTCAGTAGTTCAGTATCTCAGAAGCTCATAAACAGTTTCAGTTGCTGCTGTAAGAGTAACTCTTCTTCACTTGTGTGTTCAATGATGCATTGTAAAATGAGGTGTTTAGTAACTGCTTTTGCCTGTGCAGGTTCATTACTACTATACAGCTTTCCTACAGATTTAGGGCTTCATGGGATTTCTTTTCTGTAGAAGCTTTTTGGATGTGACAAACTCAGCAAACAGGTTGCTCCTACCTATTTTATTAAATCAGTGTTACAGCTTCTTGGCGTAAAATGTGTCTTGGTAAAGAAGTTTCACTGTTTACATTGAGAATGTACTCAGATGCCTCAGTTAACCATGCTCACCATACAGCTAAGAACTTATCCACAACTCTGAAGTCAAACACTTCATTTATTAAATGACAACTGAAGCCATGCTCAGCAACTCCATCGCTGTACACTGCTGTTTGGTGTACAACCCGCAGAGATCACTTTGGAGCCTCCTCAAAGTTGGGCTCTAAAGAAGAAAGGGGAGAGAGTAAAGTCATTAGCTTCTTTTTTATTCCAGCTTCAAACACCACAATTCAAAGAACACCACCACTTACTCTGTTTGTATTAGGGTATGATTGGATGGGGGCAGCCCTAAAAGAATAGGCTATGCTGAGACAGGTATAAAATGGAGTGCACAATTTCAACTCCCCACAGGGTTGTTTTGTTCCTATGGTCACACTAATTTTGTTATGAAAAAATGCAAAACTTCAGTGTGTATGGTTTCACATGCTACACAGAAATAAAACTGAATATAAAGAAACCACATGCCTAAAACTAGGGAGAAAAAAAGATAGCTTTATTTGCACCTGTAACAATCTGATACCAAATTCTTCCTTAATCCAACTTAGAAAGCCTGAGTTGGGAGCTTGCGAGCAACAAACACTTTCATCTGTACTTAAATAACCAAGCAAAAGAAAAAGAATTATGGAAATGAACCTGTCTGTAAAAACAATAAGTTGCCTTTATGTCCTAAGGCAGACAGAGTATGAGCAGTTTATTTGCATTCTTGATAAATCAGTCATCACAAGTATTCTTCTTGTCATAATCAATCTGCCTAATATGAAAATGTGCTAACAAATTTAGAGCAGTTAAACAGAAGTCACATCCAAGGAACTGAAGGAAAAGGTTTAATACCATTTTGTCAGGAAGTAATTACAGGTAACAAAAGTTCTATGTTCCTTTTCTGAAAACATCCGACTATCTAGAGGAGCTTACCAAATGTACAGATTGTGGTTTGGATGACAAGTGGTTTTCACATTTAGCTGTGCCAACCTCTTTGGGAGGACGAGACAAAAAACCAAAAGGTAACAATGGAGCCCAGGCTATTTCTATTTGGGCTTTCTTTAGGGTCTGTGAAGGGTAATTAAGAAGCATGATATGACTGCAACTTTTGTGAAGCACCAGTGTCAGTCCACATTTCTAACTGAAAAGGCAAATAATCAAAGAGAGTCAGATGGAATCAGATGTGAACTGTGAAAAAATAAGGAGATTCACCTTACATGAAATCAGTGGTCCCAATGAGAGTGAATTAAGAAAGAACAGTTAGTGAACATCTCCTTATTTGCAACTACAAATTTAGTGAGATTGTTTACTCACCCTCAAATTTAAATTCTGGAAACTTGGTTAGATCTCCCTCACCATATGCCCGTTGAAGTCTAGCAAGGGATTCATTCATGTCTTTCTGAAATTCAGGGCCTGCATCAACAGGCCCTCCAGCTTGCCTAAAAGCAAAATAAAAATTCTGATTAACAGAAGCTCTTAATTAAGCTCTGAAATTCCATGTGGAAGTTCTATATTTTCAAGGCTGTTTATGAATCAAAAAATCTGACAACCAACTAAAGCAAATTAGAAAATTTTTAAAAAGGGTATTTTCTGTCAGGTATGCCAGAACAAGCCTTCTCACTTGTGACACTTGCAAAAAAGCACACCTTCAGTATCTGAAAACCAACCTACAGTTAACAATAATGACTTTCACAAATGCTAATGTCTTTACCCATTTTCCCATCAGCCTGAAAACAAGCCTTCCTTTACTTACTTGCTCTTTGTGTTGTATTCTCTGATCTTATCCAAGAAGAGCTTCTGAACCGGGTCGAGATCTTTTGTCTTATTAAAGACAACGGCAGAAAAGCCCAAGTTCCTGCGCAGCTGAACAGCGACGGCGGAGCGAAACACGGCAGAAAGTCGCAGAATCTGATGCAGAATCATGATGGCCCTAAGCTAGCTAGAGGAAAAAAAAAGGAGCCAAAACAGAAACACACGGAGCTAGTTAGCTCTTCCCGCAATGCAAACGCATCAAGAACGAAGCAGCAGCGCCCAGTTTGGGTTTGTTTAAAGGAAAAGGAAAATAACCCAGTCGAAGCCACCGGCCTCTGACGCTCCCCCACCCCCCCCACAACATCTCCACCTAACTCGCCCGGGAAACTCCCGTAGGCGGCGGGGTTGGGAGCCGCCGTCAGCTCTGGGTGCCCTGAGCGCACTCCGGCGAAGGCGGAACAACCTCCCTGCACCCACCGGAGGACGGCTACGGAGGCACGGCGGAGCCGCCTCGACCCAGCTCCAGTCACCTTGGGAGAGTCGCCACCGCTACCCCGGCTCCGCCCCGCCCCGCTCCACCCTTCCCGACCCCTACCCGCGCAGTGCACGCCGGGAAACCGCTCCGTCCGCGTGGCCCAGTGCCGCCAGAGCGCCGAACCCCGCGGCCGCGCACACGGAATCCCCGGGAAGGCGAGACCCGCACAGCCCCGCTCCCGCTGCCAGCCGGGGAGGGGAAGAAGGAGCTCCGAAGGAAAACGCACCATCCACCCGCACCGCCGGAAGCGGCTCGATCCCCTTCCGGGTGAGGATAACGGGTCCGGCGTGACAGGCCCCGCCCCGCCCGCCGATTGGCGGCGCGCGTGGGCCGCCGGGAGCTGTAGTTCCCGCACGTGCGCGGAGGGGTGGCGGTGTCCGCGCGCGCCCTCCCTCGCTCGGGCCCGCGCTGGGCCGCGCTGCCCAATCCCGAGCGCGCGACGGCCTCCTCAGGGCGGTGGCGGCGGCGACGGGACCCGGCGGGAGCTGCGAGGGTCGCGGCCGGCGGGAGGAGTCGTGCGGTCGCTCCCCTAGGGGCCGGCGCGGACGGGCGGGCGGGCGGGCGGAAGGCGGCGGTGGGTGAGTGCGCGCGGCGCGGGTCGGGAGCCCGGCCCCTTGTCTCGCTTCCTTTCCCCCCCGGCGCCGCAAGTCTCATTTCCGTTTCGGGTTCAAACAACGAGGAGGCGCCGCGGGGAGGAGGAGGGGGGGGAGGGTGGGGGGGGAAGCGGGAGGGGTGGTGGAGGTGGTGCGGAGAGGAAGCAACCGGGGCCTGTGGGGAGGGAGGAGCGGCCTCGCCCGGCCGGGGGTCTGCGGCAGCCGCTGGCTCTTGGGTGCGCCACGGCGCCGGCCCCGCGGCCGGAGAAGCGGGGCTGAGACGCCCCGTCCCGAGAGGCCTCGTCTCCTTCGGACGGGGGTCGGCGCCCGACGGCCGCTCCGCGAGCGGGAGATGGAGCCAACGGCCCGGCAGCTGCGGGGAAGGGGCCCTCGGGCCGAGCGGGGGACCTGGCGCGCCGCGGGCGGGAGAAGGGAGAAGTCCTCCCGCCGCGGGTCATTCGGTCGGGGCTGGGGGCGCGGCCAGGCAGCTCGGACCGAGGCCGTGAGTCCTCTCCGGGGCGTGAAAACTTAATCGCCATTCGTAAAAGAGTTTTAGGTGAAAACGTAACAGGGTATTCTTGCATCTTGTATGGTTCGCTACCTGGTGCTCGGCCAGGTACGTGCAGCACAGACACTTCTCCTTAGCTCCCCGCTTATTTTCGAACTTCTGACCCTTGATGTGAAAGGAAAACACATGAATTCCCGCATGACTCCGCACTGTTCAGCGATTCACTGTCATTGTCTAAATCCCAACTAGCTGGTAATTTGCGAAGCTGATAATCAAAGAATAGGTTGTCTGTTTGTGTAGGTATTTGCTAATTTGAATCGTAAGAGGGATGAGTAGAGCCATATGTTACACAAACAAGTGAATTAACAGNGCCGATTGGCGGCGCGCGTGGGCCGCCGGGAGCTGTAGTTCCCGCACGTGCGCGGAGGGGTGGCGGTGTCCGCGCGCGCCCTCCCTCGCTCGGGCCCGCGCTGGGCCGCGCTGCCCAATCCCGAGCGCGCGACGGCCTCCTCAGGGCGGTGGCGGCGGCGACGGGACCCGGCGGGAGCTGCGAGGGTCGCGGCCGGCGGGAGGAGTCGTGCGGTCGCTCCCCTAGGGGCCGGCGCGGACGGGCGGGCGGACGGACGGAAGGCGGCGGTGGGTGAGCGCGCGCGTCGCGGCCCGGTAGCCCGGCCCGTGTTTTGTTTCCGTTTCTCCCCGGCGCCGCAAGTCTCATTTCCGTTTCGGGTTCAAACAACGATGAGGCGCCGCGGGGAGGAGGAGGAGGAGGAGGAGGAGGGTGGGGGGGGAAGCGGGAGGGGGGGGGGAGGTGGTGCGGAGAGGAAGCAACCGGGGCCTGTGGGGAGGGAGGAGCGGCCTCGCCCGGCCGGGGGTCTGCGGCAGCCGCTGGCTCTTGGGTGCGCCACGGCGCCGGCCCCGCGGCCGGAGAAGCGGGGCTGAGACGCCCCGTCCCGAGAGGCCTCGTCTCCTTCGGACGGGGGTCGGCGCCCGACGGCCGCTCCGCGAGCGGGAGATGGAGCCAACGGCCCGGCAGCTGCGGGGAAGGGGCCCTCGGGCCGAGCGGGGGACCTGGCGCGCCGCGGGCGGGAGAAGGGAGAAGTCCTCCCGCCGCGGGTCATTCGGTCGGGGCTGGGGGCGCGGCCAGGCAGCTCGGACCGAGGCCGTGAGTCCTCTCCGGGGCGTGAAAACTTAATCGCCATTCGTAAAAGAGTTTTAGGTGAAAACGTAACAGGGTATTCTTGCATCTTGTATGGTTCGCTACCTGGTGCTCGGCCAGGTACGTGCAGCACAGACACTTCTCCTTAGCTCCCCGCTTATTTTCGAACTTCTGACCCTTGATGTGAAAGGAAAACACATGAATTCCCGCATGACTCCGCACTGTTCAGCGATTCACTGTCATTGTCTAAATCCCAACTAGCTGGTAATTTGCGAAGCTGATAATCAAAGAATAGGTTGTCTGTTTGTGTAGGTATTTGCTAATTTGAATCGTAAGAGGGATGAGTAGAGCCATATGTTACACAAACAAGTGAATTAACAGACCATTTTTGAGCACAAATGTCTCCAGTGTTTGGGCTTCAGTATGATAATGGGCGTGGGCTCTAGCAGTTGACCCACTTCACAGTTATCTGGTAGGATAATAAAAGCAAACTTTTCTGGTAGTTTGTGGCTATATCATGATTGGCTTGTTACTTAAGTTCTTGTGTTCTGGGGAAGAGAAAAATGGTGCTTCTTCCCTGACTGCAAAAAACCAACTGTAAAAGACACTGGAGTAGCAGTGGACTGTAGAGGGGAAAACAATTTTTGACAGATGTCTTCTCTTAGGTTAGTTGGAGGTTTGTGTCTGGCATTATGGTCAGATTCCTTCTTGGATAACTATTAAGTTTTAAGGTGAATCTGTGTTTTACATTGAAGAAAAAAAAACTAATCAATAGGCTGTAACTTCCACAAACCAATAAAAGTTTTATATGTTCTTCCAAACAAATGCTGCTCTTGGGGTATTGCTAGCATTGACCTTCCTAGTAAGGCAGGCTAGTCCCTTGTTTCTTAGTAGCCCTCTGGGAAGTCTCAGGAGGCTTAGTCACATCTGAACCTATGTACACTTCAAGTCTCTGTGTCATCCTGTAGCAGCAAATATTGCCACACTTTCCTATGCTAGAATAGGGAGATTCCTGATGATATAAACATTTCACATCTGTATTAGTGTTTGGCATGTATTTTTTTAGGTGTATTAGTGTCTTTAAAAAGCTGTTCTGCTATTTGGTTTAAAAATTGTTTGATAGAAGTCAACCCATAATCCAGCTGTGTTCATATATGACTTACAAAGAAAATTCTTTTCTGTTTGTAGCTCTGTTCTTAAGACATTTTAGCCATGACTAAGAGAGAGGCAGAAGAGCTGATAGAAATAGAAATTGATGGAACTGAGAAACAGGAATGCACTGAAGAAAGGTATGTTCTGCCTTGGCCTTTTGGGGTCCTTAGGCTGCAGTTCATGTATTTATTTGTTTTCTTTAATTAGTTTCAGATTTGTGGCTGCACACTAAGTTTGGTTCTTTGGATTTACTGTTGGGTATGGTGTAAAGCTTCAGAGATAGCCATGGTTATAAATTAAGTACAAGTGATTCCTAGCAAGGTGAAGTAACTGTAAACTGGCAGAAGTCACTGCCTCAGTGTGGTCTCCATTATCTTGCTGTTGATTCCACAGTTTTTCAACTTTGCTGGATACAGAGTTCTTTGTTTTGATTCAGTTTTTCTGTTTCTTATCTAATTAAATAGTTTTCTTGAGGTGGAACTCTAACCACTATAGGAAACCCATGAAGTTCTATCATGTTCTTAAATCTTAATTGCTTAAATTGCAAACTGTTTTGGTTATCTCTTTCTAGTAGTTCTTTTCCCCTACTTTCATGTCTGTTGGACTATGTCTGTGTGCTGCAAACCTTTCAGCTTCAGGGTATCCCTCTGTAATTGAGATGAGCCTTTCAGTTTCTCCCAGCCACTGCTCTGCTGTTGTGCAGGGTCATTTGTTTCTAAGAGAGCAGAAATTATGTTCTGTATCTATTGACTGTATTGTTGTATTGACCAGTGAAACCATGGATGACTGAAGTCTGATCTCCTTTAACTTAAATTATCTCTGTTTTCTGTTGTTGTGTTTTGGTTTTGTTTTGTTTTTTTCCTTCCTAATGCTTCCCTCCTACTTTTTAATCTGGTTTTGAAAACAAAGAGTTAATGTGTTGGATAGAAATAGCCGAGGCTGGTAGGTGACTTGCTCTTTAAGAACCTATTTTGGAGAACCAATTCAAAACCACTGACTAGTTTCTTCCTGTTCTAAGCTCCCTGCATATGTTTACTACACACCAGTGTTATACTTTTGCTTTTACTTTATATTTTTCCTTTACACTTCTATATTTTTACTACTTAAACTGTCTACTTCAGTATACTTTCTGATTTCCTTCTGTGTAGAGAATGTAGAGAAACCAGCTGTCTTAAGGTAGCTAAGACATGAGTCCCATAACATAGATGTTTCCAGAGAGTGGGGTTTTTTTCCTTCTTTTTCCCCTGTTCTGTGTTTGCTTTTAACTTGAATGTCTTAAATTCAGTCTAGGCAAGGCAAATAGCATTAGTTTATTCTACATGCAAGTTAATAATGTATAATATACTAATCATGACTTAATCTATTAAAAAACAGCAATCTGAAAATAATCTTGGTATTTAACTTAGCTTTTTAACAGTGAGAGTTGTGCAACTGTAAGGTCAATGGGATCAAATTTAGTAATTCACTCAAGCTAAAAGATTTCTGTGTGATACTAAGATTTCAGAGTAAATATTAGTTTTTACATAGCTTACTTCTAACTTTTTGTATGCTTTTGTATACCTACCATATAATCATGTGGTTACTAATTTGTTGTATTAATTTCGTATTTAAGCATCGTTGAGCAGACCTACACCACAGCAGAATTTGTGAGTCAAGCTATTGACATCAATGAACCCATTGGAAATCTTAAGAAGCTGCTGGAACCCAGACTGCAGTGTTCCCTGGATGCACATGAAATTTGCCTGCAAGATATCCAGGTAGATTCAAAGGCTGTGAAAGATTTAACTTCTTAATACAGAAGTGTTTAGCATATGTCATCCCTTTCTTTCACTGGTCATGAAATTCGTGCTTTATTTGGTATAATAACATTTTGATTTTATGTCAAATTCATAGTCATCAGACCATTTAATATGTATGCACTAATTAATTCAGTGTGAATAAAATCTAAATACTTTTTGGGTTCTTGGGGTGAGGGTAAGAAAGGGAAAAAAATGCCACATTGCAGTTGGTAGAATAATGAGAGCACTGATTACAATATCTTCTCTTGAGGTAGCCCATGTCGCTTGTTGCTTCCAGAACTTGTGTGAGTCAAATCTTGGTTTGAATCTGAATAAATCAAGAAAGGTTTTATGCCATGATGCACTGATAGCAAAACATTACTCAGTAAATTCTCTTCTCCATTTTTGAAAGGCACTACCCCAGGTTAGGTGGTACAACCCTTGTGCATTGTGTACCTCTTCAGAAGACTTGCTGCAGACACTTAAGTGCTTCTAAAGTTGAAAGGAGAATAAGTTGCAGCTGTTGAGACTGATGGATATTTTTTCTTTTTCATTAAGCTGGACCCAGATCGAAGCCTTTTTGATCAAGGAGTTAAAACAGATGGGACAGTGCAACTCAGCGTGCAAGTGATATCTAGGCAAGGTAAGCAGTTACATTTGTTGTACAGGCAAATTAATATTGCAGGAGTGCTTGTAACAAAACCTAATGCCTTACATTACAGCTACAGATATTTGTTGCCACATTTTCAAGCAGTGACAACAGGTTTCTAGGGAGAGGATATCTTAGATTAGCTGTTTTGAGTTACATCAGTAAAGCTTGGGGAGCACATTTTCTTTTCTTGTGGCTTCAGTGTAGATGAGCAGAAGAAAAACGTTCATTTTGTGTTAACAGTATTAAGACTGATGATCTGCATTTAATGCTGAGTGTCAAGTGACTAGTGCTAGGCTGAGTCCTCAGTTCCCCATTTGTAATGGGGATTGAACTACCTTTCTGGTTTTAAAAGTAGAAATATCCTTCAGATAACTAGAAAAAAAAAACCTAACAAAATTAAGAACTCTTTATTCATGCCCAGTAACTTGTCGTATGCAGTGGTAAGACTTCTGTTTTCAAAGGGATGCAGACAATAAATGTCTTAAATGTTATCTTCCATTTCCTTTGTGGATAAAGTACACCCTCAGCAAGTTTACAGATGACACCAAACTGGGAGGAGTGGCTGACACAGCAGCAGGCTGTGCTGCCATCCAGAGAGACCTGGACAGGCTGGAGAGCTGGGCAGGGAGAAATTTAATGAAATGTAACAAGAGCAAGTGTAGAGTCCTTCATCTGGGGAAGAACAACCCCATGTATGAGTACAGGCTGGGGGCTGATCTGTTGGAGAGCAGCTCTGGAGAAAGAGACCTGGGGGTCCTGGTGGACAGGTGGATGGTCATGAGCCAACAATGCGTCCTTGCGGCCAGGAAGGTCAATGGCATCCTGGGATGCATTAAGAAGAGTGTGGCCAGCAGGTCAAGGGAGGTTCTCCTCTCCCTCTACTCTGCATTGGTGAGGCCCCATCTGGAATACTGAGTCCAGTTTTGGACACCCCAGTTCAAGAAGGACAAAGAGCTACCAGAGACAGTCTAGTGCAGGGCCACCAAGATGCTGAAGGGAGTGGAGCATCTCCCTTATGAGGAGAGGCTGAGAGAGCTGGGGCTCTAAATTTAGTCTGGAGAAGAGGAGACTGAGGGGGGACCTCATCAATGTCTATCAATATGTTAAGGGTGAGTGTGGGGAGGATGGAGCCAGACTCTTCTCAATATCATCCAATGACGGGACAAGAGGCAATGGGAGTAAGTTGGAGCACAACATCTTTGTCATATTTGCATTGCTGTCTTTAATTTTTGTGTTTGTTCTTTCTATACCTAGGGATAGAGCCCAAGTTAAACATCCTTGAAATTGTGAAGCCTGTGGAGACTGTGGAGGTGGTGATTGATCCAGATGCTCATCATGCAGAGGCTGAAGCTCACCTTGTTGAGGAAGCTCAGGTGATAACCTTGGATGGAACAAAACACATCACAGCCATTTCAGATGAAACCTCTGAACAAGTGACGCGCTGGGCTGCAGCGCTGGAAGGATACCGAAAGGAGCAGGAGCGCCTTGGGATACCCTATGGTAATAACACAGAACTCTCTGTGTCTGTGCTTGTGCTCAGGGTGAGGCTGCCTGGGCTCTTCTGTTCATTTGGGGGATTGGTGTTTTTGTCATAAATGATAATTAATTTGGCTATTATAAGTGCTCCAGTATCCAAGTGAAGGTTTCTTGTGGGATATACATACAGTGCAGCTATCTGCATAAAATAAGGTTAAAGAGAAGTAGAATCAATGCTCATCATAGTTGTATTAAAATGCAGCTTTTTGCTCCATAACCTTGTCACCGCAGGCTTTAGAGAGCAGTTTTCCTCCCTTCCTTCAAAATGTGTATATTAGCAATGAAGCTTTTTCATGTCTCTGTGGATTTGAACTAGGCTCAGTACTTCTTAAGGGTTGCCTCAAAAGATGTTGCAACAAATTGTTCATAGATTGTGGGATGGTGAATATAGTGTTAACTCAGATTTTGTGTGCAAAGCCATATTTGACTTTAACATACTGGAAAAAGATGTTTCAGAATGGAATATAAGTATTCTGGTAGATCATAATCCTTCTTAATTTTATGTTACTTATCAGGCTGCTAATTTAAAGTTAGCTTAGAAAAAGGCATCTCTGAATACCTTCATAGGATCAAGTTGAACTGAGGTTGAGACCTACATCACATTTGGGGATTATCCATCAGAGTTGCTCGTTGTGACTTGCAAAATGTTCTGTCAAGGCATACTCAGCACATGAAGCTGTAGTATCAAAGCTGACCTGCAAAACTGGAATAATATTTGGAAGTGTTGAAGAATGCCAGTGGGGGTCTTTGCAGGACAGGTAGCTGCCGATATTTTGAATATATTTTTGCTAAGTAAAACAATGGCTCTTTCATGCTTTGTTGTTGTTCTCATTGGAAGCACTTCCAAAATAGTTTTTGTCATGTTATGTCTGTTTTTTGTTACTGAACATTTGAAAAGAAACAACAAATAAATAAACAGAGAGGCATTATCAGGAGCAGACTGGTACTTTTCAGCATACTCTCCTATTAGCATAAGAAGAAAATTACTTAAAACCATTTTGTTATTGTATTGAATAATGTGGTTACTAAAATGTTGCTGCTTTAAGAAAGCCCTATAGCCCAAAACTGTGACTTGAAAAGTTTCATGTCTTTTGTATCATGGAAGTGCAGGTTTTCCAGGAAAATCATAGTAGTTCCTTATGGCAGAGATCTCTGTATTAAGAATAGTTTTCTCTTGATATTGGGAAAATGTGCTAATCTGCCTTCCTAAAATAATTTCCAATGTTACCTGTGTTGACCATGTTGGTCAACACAGTTGGGTGGGAAAAAAGGCACCAGTATGTTCCATGTTACAATACAGTCAGAAGTTTCTGAGAATAAAGTATTCATAAGGTCCTTATGTAGTCCTGTCCATCCCCCAAAGCCTTTTTATTTGTTTTTGTTGATTGTTTGAAAGACCTTCAGCAGAAGTCATCTGAAAAATGAACTGTCACATTGGCTTGAATGCTGTCAATCGGTAGCCACTTAGATTTCCTTGTCAGCTCCAGTAAGGACAAGCACTTTATCCTCAAGGGAGGAGGAACCTTGTGCTCTATAATGGGGTGATTTGCATTTCTGTCTCTCCTCAGACCCAGTGCAGTGGTCAACGGACCAGGTGCTCCACTGGGTGGTGTGGGTGATGAAGGAGTTCAGTATGACTGACATTGACCTCAATGCGCTCAGCATTCCCGGGCGGGAGCTCTGCAGCCTCAGTCAGGAAGACTTCTTCCAGCGTGTGCCACGAGGAGAGATCCTGTGGAGCCATCTGGAGCTTCTTCGGAAGTGTATGGCAGATTTTTTTCTGTAACTGATTTTACTTATTCCCCTTCCCCTCTCATCTTCCTTCAAAGATTAAAACAATTCTGAGCAGTTGTTTTTCCTCTACCTAATATCAACAGTAAAAATGAGAGCACTGGTACAAGAGGAGATATTAGAATGGCCATTGTACATATCCTGAAATGGACAGTTTTATAATTAAATAGTGATTGTGAGTTATTTAATGTACATCCTTGTAATACAGAAATGAGGATTATTAAGCATAGGGAATTATATCCTTGCAATGTACACAACACAACTGGTAAGCGATGCATTCATTGTGTCTTAGGCATTCTATGTGCATGACACAATAATGTATGCATGCATTTCAGTTTTACCATGCTTGGATGTAACTCAGCAGACTAAAAGCTATTTTCATTTACATGATATAGCTCAGGGTTTTAGGGGTTGAAGAATTAATAAGATACCTCAAAAATAACCATGTAAATCCTTATTTATAAAAATCGGATGACGTACATTACATTTCTCTCCTCATAAGACCATGAGCTGTGCATATCACTTGCAAACTGAAAGCAAATTTTGACGCTTTTCCTCCATTAAGTATTAAAGTTTGTGATCTTCAGGTGACTTGACTAAATAAGAAATTACTAACCCCTTTTTTTTTTTTTCTTAATTTTCAGATGTGTTGGCAAGCCAAGAACACTCTGGTGAAATAGCAACTGTTACTATTGATCAGCGTGAGTACTTCTGCCAGCAGTTAGTTCATGCAGACTTAGCACTGTGCTTTGGTTCAGCACTATAATAATACAACATTGAGAAAATGACTCTAAGTAGTTTTTCTTGATGAGGGGAGGAGGGCATATTTTAAACTTTAAAACAAAATGTCGAGTTTCTCACTGTTTTGTTTGAAAGTTGGTGTATGACCTAACTTGGTTTTTGGTTGGTAGGTTTTTTGACTCTCTTGAAATAAGTTGATACATATTTGAGTCCTTGAGTTGTTCTGGGGTTTTTTAGGTTATATATTGCATTAATGACTATATGTATTAAAATGTTGTTATTTCAAAAGAAAACGTTTCTGAAAGCTGAAAGGGGGTCTATAATAAGGGAGGACTTGTTTAGAAATCAATACTAGAAAAAAATCAATTGAAGTAACTTCATGCTTCTTTGAAACTTATTCTTCCAGCTGAGGCAGTGCCATCAGTTATTAAAATGAATCTTTTTTTAACAAGACTTGTCAGCAGCTTGTATGTTAAATAGATAGAGCATGTAATACATCTTGGGTTGCTGTCTTGTTGAAGCCACAGGGAGTGGGGCATTTGCCTCCTCTTACACCATTGCAATAGAAGGGCATTTAATGGCTGTTTCAGTAGCAAGTGTGGGGGGGTCATACAGTGACTATAGACAAAGGTGCACTAGGGTAGGTTATATAGGAGCAACAGAAGATGAAAACAAAGGCATGGAATGGTTGGGGTTTTTTTATGCAAGCATACAATATGCATAATAGAAACTAAAGCTGATGTTTATCTGTATTGTAGCATCTCTAGTAGGAATCTAAAAGCACAATTTCCACTGCAAGAGGTAAAAAATCTTTATTCTTAGTATTGTGACTTATGCAGTGTGTCTTTTTAGCACAAGAAAAAAAAACCTGGTTCCTAGGTGTTATGATAATACAGTTAATAAATAATATATGCATATTTCTGTGCCAGCAATTTATAATTGCTGCTCTGCAATGTTCTCTTCTTTACAGCTGTGCAGATCATTCCAGCATCAGTACAGCCTGCTACCCCAACCACCATTAAAGTAATAAACAGCAGTGCAAAGGCAGCTAAAGTACAGAGAGCTCCAAGGATCTCTGGGGAAGATAGAAGTTCCCCTGGGAACAGAACAGGTATTGTCACCATTATTTTTAAATGCAAATGCAGTAAAAACGTATCATTTTGAATTACAGTTTTGTAGAACACATCTTTGTCACTCTTAAGTGTGAGGTTTGTACAAGTCCATGTGGTATGAAGGGGACTGTAGCTACAAAATCTATCACAGGCACATGCAGACCTGGCAGGCTGGTTGGCTCACATACGTTCTGTCAATGTGGTGCTGCAGCTTTGGAGTCCTGCAGTAAAGAAAATGCTTCAAATTGTTTCTCTTCCTATGTCTTAGCAGTCTGTTATCTCAAACCACTGCATAGCATTTCTTCAGGCTTTTCACTTTATTTGCAGAAATGGGAGAAAATAAATTCTGTTGTAGAATCCTAGCCTAGCTACTGCTTGCTCTACTTTTTTTCTTTCCTCCTCCCCCCTAATACGGTGGCTTCAGAATTCAGCAAGTTTCAGATTTCTTGTTTTGTAAATGGTGCACCTTCTGGAAAACTGCACAATAAATCTGTGGTTTTTGTAAAGGTAACAGTAGTTCAAAAAATACTCTGATTATTAATAACTCATCTTCATTTCTTTATCTTTTTTTTTCTTGCTGTCATTTTTGCTTTGGTTCTATCCACTGTTGTGAATTTTTCTGTTAAGTCCTTTACTGTCCTTTCCTTTGAATAAAAGGAAATTACATCATTCAGGATTCTTAGGCCAAGATTTATCAGCTAGCACCGGTGGAGAAGAATACATTGTATGTCTTCCTTCAGATATTAGATTTACTATCTGTATCTCATTGAGAATTGAGGAATATAACTGCAGATACTTGAGTTAAAAAGAAATCTTATTAGTTGGACATGAACAATGTTATATTGACATAAGGTGAAGTTCAGGTTTGTTGTTTTTTTTTAATTTCTACTATTTCATGTTGAAAATCAGAAACTAAACTCTTTTTTTTTTTTAAAGCTCAACATGCACCTGAATAGGAATAATCAGTTCTTGCTAAATCTTGTTCTGTTTTAGGGATAGGTGGATGTATCTAAATGATGGACAATATGTAGTGTTATTTCTTTTTCCTTAAGTTCTAGGGATGGCTTTGTGAGAAAATTTGATCTTTTTTTCTATATTCATCAATTCCTCTTTTAATGTATTAATACTGATGATGTTGCAGGAAAATGTTTCCAAAATAATAATTAGAATAAATCAATTAAATGCAGGTTTTCCTTCTATATTGGTCTGCTTTAGTATGTTGGCTAAAAATTTTTAGCTGTGAGAGGAACATAAAGAAGACTAATTGTCATGGATCTGTTCCAACAGGAAACAATGGCCAGATCCAGTTGTGGCAGTTTTTGTTAGAACTCCTCACGGACAAAGACGCTCGGGACTGCATCTCTTGGGTTGGTGATGAGGGGGAGTTTAAACTGAATCAGCCGGAGCTAGTGGCCCAGAAATGGGGACAGCGCAAAAACAAACCCACCATGAACTACGAGAAGCTGAGTCGGGCTTTGAGGTGAGAAACTCTGCAGACTGATCATGAGATTGGCTTCACTTGACTACTTCAGCTGTCACAGAGCAAGACTTTTTTTTTCTTGGTTTTTTTCTAGCTTTTTTTTTTCCTTGCTTTATTTTTCTTGCTTTTTTGCTTTTTTTCTCTCTCTTCCTTTCTCTTTTTTTTCTCTCTCTCCCTTTTCTCTCTTCTCTTCCCTTTTCTTTATGGAAGACCTTTTTTTTCCCTGATTATTTTGGCCTCTGGAATCATTTAAAGATCAATCCAAGCTCTCAGAAATATTGACAATTTCACTGATTTGTTACTCCGATATGATTGTATATTTTTCTGTATTAGTTTTCAAGAAAGGTATTTATTGCCTAATCCTGCAAATTATTTTAAACATTTTAGGAACTCTTTTTGTATGAGTGAAGTTGCATATTGATGGAAGGCTGAGATATAAGATTTACTTTTCAGCATTTCCCCCTTGGGTACTATTTTTTGGTTGTTTTGTTTTGTTTTTAAGGAAGTAAACTCATCTAGCAGTGTTTAAAAACCATCAACTTCTATTTAAAAATGCCTCTAGGATAAATGATTATGAAGCTACCATATTTTGTCTTTCTTTAGTCTTTTAGGAAGGTTTTAAATAACATCAGTATACATAATGCTAAATAAGTATTTCACTGGGGAGACTGAAGTCTAGAAGATCATGAATGGTACAGAGCCAGTAGAGAATGACTGCTCAATATCTCATTTACATGAGCAGGAGGCATCAAAAGAAACTGGCAGGCTCCAGACACACAACTCAACTATACCCTTTATTTTATCTTGTAACAGTATTTTAGATGCCAGAATTATTTTATGAGTTTGAGAGAAAAGTGGACAAATTAGTGAAAAATAAATATTTTGAAAAATAGTAGATATGGAAAGATGCAAATTCTAGAAGTTTCTGAGCCCCAGGTCATTGAAAGCAAGGAAGAGCATCAATATGTGCTTCCTTTACTGTCATGCTTTTCCTTAGGCATCCTCTTTTCGTGGAATCATTCAGATTGGAAATGACCTTCAAGCTTATCAAGTCCAACCATCTACTTAACATTATCACAACCACTAAACTGTGTCCTGAAGTGCCACATTTACATTTTGGTCTGTTGGAGTCTGTATCCTGTTCTAGACAGATCTGTAGTCTGGTCTTGTATGACTATTCTCAAATAATTTATATATTAATGTAGAATGCTGCTTTTTTTCATAGGATCACAGAATCCCTTGGGCATGAAGGGCTTCAGGAGGTCTCTGGTCCAGCCCCCTGTCCAAAGCAAGGCCTTTCTAATAGAGCTGCTCCCCAGCCTATATTGTTGTAATACCATTCCCATATTTCCAGATTTTTTTTTGTTGATCTATGCACTTGTGTCCTGAAGGTATATGTGGAAACTTGCTAGAGCTTTAGCATCATTTACCCATAGTTTTTATGGGTTTAGGGTTTTGTCAACAAACTGCAGAAGATCTCAAAGGCAGCTGAAGAACTTTAGAATAATGTTCTTATCACTGGGATATTAAACAGATGTCTGCACAGTAATTTGCATAAATCACTATTAGAGAAGTTTTGCATTTATATTTTAATCATAGAATTACAGAAATCACATTCCTCAAAATGTTGCCATTTTGTCAGCTGCATCAATATTGACATTTTTCTAACACTTCAATGTCTGAAAGGATATTTAATGCCTCTTGCTAAACATGATAAACACTGTTGCCAAGCTAAAGTTTTATTAAATATATTTTGTTTACTAATGTACTGAAATTACTGTGTCAGTTGTGGATTAATACAGAAAATGATGTTGATGTTATTGAGAAATATGCTAGATCTTTTGCCCAGCTGTAGGAAAACCAGTATAGAAACTAAGGCAGGGTGAAAAACAGAAGAGCAGGGGTTTTTACACATGGGTAAGTTTTCTAAAATCACTATCTGTTTAGTTATCCGGTAGAGAAGTGACTTGAAGAAATATAATAATAAGAAATATATGGTCCAACACCCCTCCAGAACTTTGTTCCCATCTTTCTTATGGTCCACCT
This sequence comes from Ceyx cyanopectus, assembly GCA_013401355.1. NCBI lineage: Eukaryota > Metazoa > Chordata > Aves > Coraciiformes > Alcedinidae > Ceyx > Ceyx cyanopectus. The sequence continues at coordinate 53,328 of VYZU01000951.1, read as the reverse complement.
TAAGTACTGAAAGGCCACAGTAAGGTCTCCCCAGAGCCTTCTCTTCTCAAGACTGAACAGCACCAGCTCGCTCTCTCCACAGGAGCAGCCCTCTGATCCTTTTTGTGGCCCTCCTCTGGACCTGCTCTAACAGGGAGGGCTCCAGAGCTAGACACAGTATTCCAGGTGGGGTCTCACAAGGGTGGAGTAGAGGCAGAATCACCTCTCTTGACCTGCTGGCCACACTTTTAATTTTATTTTTAAGTAGGTCAGGATATGATTGGCTTTCTGTGTGCACACATTGCTGGCTCATGTCCAGTGTTTCATCCTCTGGTATCTCCAAATCCTTCTCAGCTCAATCCACTCATGGCCCAGCCTGTGTTTGTGCTTTTGTCCCAGCCACTAAAGGTTTCTTAATGCAATGTGTGACGTGTTCTGTTAATGCCTTGTGAGACAAGAGCAGCAACAAAACCATAAAATTCTAACTTGTTTTATTGGTGTCACCTAAAGTTTTATAGTATCTCTGGAGTACAGTGGGTCATATCAACTTTATTATCTGCACTGCATTTCTTCCCAGTCTGATAATTATTTCTTGACACAATGTAAAAAGTATTCATTGTTAGAGAAATCATGCTTAGTTGTAAAGGGAAAAGGATGTAGTTTTGTCATTATATGAACTATAAAAAAAAAAAAAACTATAAACCAAACAACCACAAACAAAAGCAAAAGAACATTATTTTATAGTTTTACTTTTGTCTTTGGAAACAGATGTGAGAGAATGGCTGCTTTAGTGTAATAGAAACTACAGTGCTAATTTTCAGACTGTTTCTAACATTTTTTTTTTTCTACAGGAAAGAAAAGACAACAGAAAGCAAACAAAGGGCAATACAGAGGAGGGAGTCAACATTTTTTTTAATATATATATATAGTACTTTGGCTTAGTAAGAACTAATCCAGCCCCACCATACTGTTTATAGTCTTCATTTCTGGACCGGTGCATCTGACTGCCTATAAAATAATTACTGTTTTGTTACTCCTTAACGTATCAAAGTACAGGACAATTTTCAATCTCCTTCTTCCCTTTTGTCTTGTAAGAAAATGCACAAACAGTATGTTGGTATGTGCAGTTATGAGCATGTTGATGAGAAAAAGATTCATATTTTGGCCTCTGATTGACCTTCAGTAAATAACTGATGCATGTGAAAGTTACAGATTCAATTTACATTGTTTTTTTTTGTTTTCTTTTGTCTTTTTCCAGGTATTATTATGATGGAGACATGATCTGCAAAGTGCAAGGCAAGAGGTTTGTGTACAAATTTGTCTGTGACTTGAAAACTCTGATTGGCTACAGCGCGGCGGAGTTGAATCGCTTGGTCACAGAGTGTGAGCAGAAGAAACTAGCCAAGATGCAGCTCCATGGCATTGCACAGCCAGTTACAGCAGTGGCACTGGCTACAGCATCCCTGCAAACAGAGAAAGATAATTAAGCACTAGGACATGAAAGTGGGAGCCTGAGGCCTTTCCTATATAAGCAGAGCAGTTGCTGCTCTTACCTTTATCAGAATTGGAAACTTCTCTTTGTTTCTTGGCAGTAAAATATAGAGCATGATTTTCTATAAAGAACTGTGACTTTCATAAAATTGGATCTTTTAACAGCATCTATTTCAATCTAAGTTAGGAGATCACCACAACTTCTGCACCTTCAAGTCAGGGTCTCTGTGGCATGCAGCGTGAAACTGGCGAGAGGGTTGAACTGGCCGGCGCTCCCTGTCCACGGCTGTGCAGAGTCATTTTGGCAGCTCTGGTAACAAAAGTGGAAGTACCTACAGCAAGCAGGCTGATCAGTGGTCTGAACTCAGTCCTTTCCAGTCCTGTGTTCTCTGCTGAACTACCAAATGCCATTTAATGCTTTCAAAGTTAAGCATGTTCATTAATCTCATTGAAGCAATCTGAGTTTACACATTAAACGTTACAAAACATCAGGTTCTTAAAATAGCTCCTGTGTTTATAAGCAAAGGAAACTAAGACTAGACTGAACTGAAGATCAGTGCTCAAGAAAGGAGATGCAGGTTTTGATCTGGCTTGGGTGAAAAGCCAAGTATTAATATATTGAATATGTAGATAATATCCATATATGAGGGCAAGTACTTACCTCTTTTGAATGACATTGCTTTTTGCTAAATGGGTAGCATTAATAAAGATAAACTTCTTCCTCCACTACCACCCCCCTTCAGAAGATTTGAAAATTTGACAAAACAGCCCTCACCCAGAGAGTAGTTTGTTTTGGTGGAGGATTTTTAATGCTCTGATCTGCAAGGTGCTTATACTGCACTGTGGTCAACCTTGGTAATTGAAGACTTAAGTTAATCACAGCCAGTAGTCCCTGTTTAGAAACAAAATGAAAGTTGAAAATAGTTTTGTGGATAACTGAAGGTTGCTTTCCAAGTTATTGTTTAGTCTGACATATACTAAAATACAAATATGGGGTTTTTTTATTTAAAATTAATTTTTGAACTTCAAGTGAGATTTTTGAAGCTTCATAAGCCAAATGCATTGGTTCAGAGCTGGGTATAATTTGAAGTCCAGGTGATTATTAGAAATAATTGGAATGTATCCTGAGCTGTGGAGGGTACTTCATGAAAGCTTAAATGTGCAGTAAAATGTAGGCTGCAACTTCTGAGTTTCTGTAGTGATGCCTGTGAGACTGTTTGTTTCAGTGGCTGAAAATGGTGCAATGTTGGGTTTGCAGTTGCTCCTTCATGTGATTAAACAGTATATTATGTCACCATGCATATTTTCCAGCTTTTTATAAGTGAAGCCCCCTCTGGTGTAACAATTAAAATGTAAAGGGATAAAGGAAAACCTTTGATTCTGTGAGTGATCGAGCTACTCTTAAACCTTAAATCACCAGTGCTTGTACAGTGAGGTTCTAAACATAAAATGTGTTTATACCAAGTAGCAAGAGCACTGGACTGTTGCTCTTAATCTGAAAAGGAGTCACAATTACAGGCAGAGGGCAAAGCACTCATGTTTATTTTAAAGATACATTGAGGACAGAACTTTTTGTTTATAGTTAACTGTTCTTCTGCAGATACTCTTTTGCTTATCTGGAAGTCTTGCATGTAGTTCTATCTTCTTTTCATCATCACAATTATAAATGCTTTTTGACCAGATTGTTCCAGTAACTCTCCATATTGTTTTCACTCCTGAGCTCTCAAAGCACTGAGTATCTATTGAGCATGCTGGGCTTGTTTTGTTTTAACCTCGAAGCAAAATACGTAGAAGCATTGTCACAAGAGGTCAGCCATCAGTTATTAACTGTTTATTATTGCTGATTGATTATTGATTGGTTACTGATACAGCAGTCTTACCCCACCAGCTGGGATTTGAGGTGACTTATGCAAATAGGTGCAGGTTTGCTTACTAAGAGTAAAAGAAGCTGGTAGCTCGAAGGCCACAGTGAATATGTAACTGAAGTTCAGCACAAGTCACTAGGTTTGTTTAGCAGAGTTCATGAGAGGCTTTTTTAGTTAAAATACGGTATAAAAAGAAGTTAAAATTAACAGCTTTCTAGATCAAACTGGACTGTGGGAGGATAAACTAACAGCAAAATGGAAATGTAGTATCAATATTTTATCCCCATGAATGTTCTTGTTATGTGGTAAGCCCTCTAGGGGAAACTTCTGATATTACACTTTCTTTGTAAATACATCCAATTATTATTTTGCAGCTTTTCAGTAGATATAATAGTCCTTTGGGTTCTTTGTTGTGCGATAATCTTCTTTTCTGCTGTGTTTAATTAGTAAAGAAAGAATCTTCCAAACAGTATAAAATCTGTTATGTTCTCTAGCTGAGGGAGAGATCTGTGACTAACTTGATGTCTTCAGTAAAATAAAAGATGTAGAATATATTGTCAAAGGTTGTTCTGTTGCTGCCAGAAGGAAAACATAAAAAGAATATTCCCAACTTTTTGTAAAATGGAAGGGTTTTTGCATACTTTTTAAATAAAGACACTTATACTCTGCTAATAATTCTGTATTTCTTTTGTGTTTTGCATTGTTTTGGTAATTATACATGAAACAATTATTTTCTATTTTTACTCTGATAAAATATTTGTGCATAAAATGTCAATATAGTAAAATAAAAATGTTATACAGCTAATGCCTGTTGACTTAATTTTTCAGAGCTCTTTGTAATGCCATCCAGGTGCAGCCATTTTAAAGATTAATACATGGGCTTAATTCTCATTAGTCTCAAGATCATAAGCTCATTACAGGAACAAGGTAAATGTTTTCTGAAGATGCATTTTCTTTGACTTGATACTTGGCTGTGTTTCTACTTTTAAACTGGCACTTGATGTCCTTTGTGAATGTAACAGCTTTCTTTAACATCTTAGTTGTAACTCTCAAGATGGTGCTTTGATAACAATAATGATAGAGATTTCATAGTAGGACAGAATGAAGCCCTGTAAAATTGTAAGGTTTATGTTTTTAGGGACTCTTCATCTGGAAGTGCAGTGATAGGATGAGGGGTAATGGTTTTGAACAAAAGGAGGATAATTTGAGTTAGATGTGTGGAAGAAATGATTCACTCTGCAGGTGGTGAGACACTGGAACAGTTTGCCCAGAGAAGCTGTGGCTGCCTCATCCCTGGAAGTGTTAAAGATCAGGCTGGGTGGGGCTTTGAGCAACATGGTCTATTGTAAAATGAGGGAGGTTTGAGCTAGATGATCTTTAAGGTCCTTTCCAACCTAAACCACTCTATGATTGCACATTTCTACAATAACATTCTGATTATAATGTTATTAACTTATTTTTACATCATGTTTCAATAAAAATATACCTCTGAACTCCTCCATCTGGACTGCCAAATTAAAGACTGAAATATTTTTGTCATCTTTAAACCTACCAGATCACTTCTTCTCAAAATGTTTATGTTTAGCTCGGCAGCAACAGCATGTAATGGACTGAAAATATTTTTTTAGAGCATTACAATAATTTCTTGGCCTTCTTTTTAAGTACAGTTACAAATGTTCAGTGTCTTATCAATTGAGAACCTCTTGTTTGTATTTACGTTTATTAGCATCTTTATGCCAGTGTGAGTTAGTTTGGAGATTCCCATGCTCTGAATGACATTTTTATTGAAACAATATAAGGTATTATAAACTAACAGATGGTAGTTATCAATCATAAGCAAAATAAGCTGACATGGGGCTTCATTATATGATAGTGAGAGAAATCAACACAGATTTATGGGATTTCTTTTTGTTAACACAGCATGATATAAATCTGCACACGCAGGTATATTTTTACTGATCAGATTGTTGTGTTGAAACTAAGGTTGCAAAATGCTGAGGAAGGAGAAACAAATATTGTCTGCTTTATTGTCCATATTGCATATTGCCCCTTGTCTGTTAACATTGTCCAGAATAGATTTGATATCTTAAGACACTTTTTTTTTTTTCCTTACCTTTCCAACCTGCCTTGTAACCTAAATGGAATAGGTTATCATTTGGGAGATGTTTTGTAGTCCAATGTGTGCTACATGTCAGAATTTGCTTATCAAAGTAGAATGCCTCCATATTAAAAGAAAAAAATCAAATTATCTGAATGTTACCTTTTATAATAGAACATGTAGGATATATCTATTATCTATTATAACTGAAACAATCATGGATGGCACTAACAAAATGTTTCTTAAACCTAAGAAGATGTGTTGTTTGTTTGAAATTCCTCTCAGGTATTTTGGGATGAAAAAATGGTAGTTAACTGTTTCCTCCTTCATTGCAGTAAGGTTAGGTTTTTCAAGATTCTCATTTTCAAGGACTCTGCAGGAGCTGCTTAATAAGCACTGTTTGCAAAAAGCTTCAGCTGCAGAAGACAATGAGAAACCAGTGTGTTTTAAAATAAAAATCTTGTACGTGTGAAAGCTGCAAACAGCATGCATGGAAAAAAATGAGTCTGGAGGAGTAAGAATGCAAGAGATGGTATTAATGAGATTAGCTAGAGGGAAAGACCTGCAGGGTGCAGTTCTGTAAACTTCAGGGTTTGGACAGAAAAGGTTTGGGGCCTTGTGGGGTTTTTTTTGGTTTATNTGGAAGAAATGATTCACTCTGCAGGTGGTGAGACACTGGAACAGTTTGCCCAGAGAAGCTGTGGCTGCCTCATCCCTGGAAGTGTTAAAGATCAGGCTGGGTGGGGCTTTGAGCAACATGGTCTATTGTAAGATGAGGGAGGTTTGAGCTAGATGATCTTTAAGGTCCTTTCCAACCTAAACCACTCTATGATTGCACATTTCTACAATAACATTCTGATTATAATGTTATTAACTTATTTTTACATCATGTTTCAATAAAAATATACCTCTGAACTCCTCCATCTGGACTGCCAAATTAAAGACTGAAATATTTTTGTCATCTTTAAACCTACCAGATCACTTCTTCTCAAAATGTTTATGTTTAGCTCGGCAGCAACAGCATGTAATGGACTGAAAATATTTTTTTAGAGCATTACAATAATTTCTTGGCCTTCTTTTTAAGTACAGTTACAAATGTTCAGTGTCTTATCAATTGAGAACCTCTTGTTTGTATTTACGTTTATTAGCATCTTTATGCCAGTGTGAGTTAGTTTGGAGATTCCCATGCTCTGAATGACATTTTTATTGAAACAATATAAGGTATTATAAACTAACAGATGGTAGTTATCAATCATAAGCAAAATAAGCTGACATGGGGCTTCATTATATGATAGTGAGAGAAATCAACACAGATTTATGGGATTTCTTTTTGTTAACACAGCATGATATAAATCTGCACACGCAGGTATATTTTTACTGATCAGATTGTTGTGGTTTGTTTTTTCTTTTTCAAGCTCACACATATTTGTAAAGGTTGTGGGTTTGCTACAGCTGTATCAATACTTCTGCAATACATTGGGTTTCATACTGTGTAACTTTTTATTGTGTATGATGCTGAACAGAAGATTACTTAATAATTAAAGGAGAGGAATGATTGACTGCTTTTGAGAGTTGTAATGTGGGACCCATTACGTTAGGCATATGACTCAAATACATTTTGCATCATTATTTCAGGATTATAGCCCATAGCAGCTAATGAGATACCAAAAATGAAATTTTATCATCTTGTAATTTTAGAGTATTGAGTATTGTGCTATTAGACAATAATTTGAAACTAAGGTTGCAAAATGCTGAGGAAGGAGAAACAAATATTGTCTGCTTTATTGTCCATATTGCATATTGCCCCTTGTCTGTTAACATTGTCCAGAATAGATTTGATATCTTAAGACACTTTTTTTTTTTTCCTTACCTTTCCAACCTGCCTTGTAACCTAAATGGAATAGGTTATCATTTGGGAGATGTTTTGTAGTCCAATGTGTGCTACATGTCAGAATTTGCTTATCAAAGTAGAATGCCTCCATATTAAAAGAAAAAAATCAAATTATCTGAATGTTACCTTTTATAATAGAACATGTAGGATATATCTATTATCTATTATAACTGAAACAATCATGGATGGCACTAACAAAATGTTTCTTAAACCTAAGAAGATGTGTTGTTTGTTTGAAATTCCTCTCAGGTATTTTGGGATGAAAAAATGGTAGTTAACTGTGTTTCCTCCTTCATTGCAGTAAGGTTAGGTTTTTCAAGATTCTCATTTTCAAGGACTCTGCAGGAGCTGCTTAATAAGCACTGTTTGCAAAAAGCTTCAGCTGCAGAAGACAATGAGAAACCAGTGTGTTTTAAAATAAAAATCTTGTACGTGTGAAAGCTGCAAACAGCATGCATGGAAAAAAATGAGTCTGGAGGAGTAAGAATGCAAGAGATGGTATTAATGAGATTAGCTAGAGGGAAAGACCTGCAGGGTGCAGTTCTGTAAACTTCAGGGTTTGGACAGAAAAGGTTTGGGGCCTTGTGGGGTTTTTTTTGGTTTATTTTTTTTTGTTTGGCTGGTTTTTGTTTGTTTTTTCTTATCAATGTTGACTGGTGGCAAAAAAAAAGAGTTTTTCCCTGGACCATAAAGTGAGCTATACCACTCACTACTGGTGGCCAGTTGGCACAAAAAAGACAGGGACTTTGCCTGTAATCTCTGCCAGGGTGAGCAGAGGGGCTTTTGCACAGGACTGGAGTAAAACTGGCTTGTGTTGAGGGATTCAACACATGCTGACAGAAAGTACTGTGCATGTTTATATATTTTTTATATATATATATATGTATGTGCACAAATATGCATGTATAGGGGGGGATCCTTCTAACTTTGCTGGGTCAGATAGTATTATGGCCTTTGGAATTCAGTGTGCAGCAGACAAAGATGAAATGAATGAGCACTTTTTTTTTTATCTTTTTTTTTTTTTTTTTTTTTAAGATAGACTTGGCTGAAGAGACCAAATAGAGGGAAGAAATGCTGAAGAAGCTTTGAGAAAAATGCAGTGAGAGATGTAGCTACTGCTTGCTGTCTGGGCACAGCCAAGGGACTGTCTCCCATTTGCTCTGTATTTCAGAGAGCCTCTGTAACTAAGCCAGATGGTGTGAAGGTATTTCTTGATTATATCCTTGCTAGCTGCTGACTGAAGCAGCTGTCATTGATTATCCCCTCTGGATAGAAATAGTAAACAGGTAAACACAGTTTTTCCTCTTTCATTTTCAACCTTATACATCTAGAATCATTTTTTCTTTCATTATCTGGGTTTCAGCGAAGGGCTTTGAATAACTTGCTCTGAATCATTTGAATTTTAGAATTATTTTCAGTATCAGATAAAAGATATGCTTAGTCAGTGGTGATCTTGGGGAGCAGATGGTTTCCAACACACAATTAAATTACAGCATTTTTCAAGTATTTTAAGTGATCCATTTAAAGACTTTGATCCTGAAACATCTACATACTAGGGAATCTTGTGTTTCATTTTTCTTTAAACTGTATTTGGCTTTGTGATCGCAGAGCAGCTCTTGCTAGAGAGAAGCATGCTTCAATGCTCTGCACTTCCACTGTGCCTTTCGTTGCTTGAGGTACTGATCTCAAATTTTTTTTAACCAGCAGCAAAAATTAAAGTTTGGCCAGATGCTCTTTGCTGCAGAGAAACTCACAAACTTCATACCAACTCAATTTGACATTCCTAAATAATTTCCAGATTTATGGTTACTCCAGTAAGTACTTTGCTCCTTCTCTTCTATAACCTTGGAAGCTCTTCAATGAAATGGAAGACCTTCTGTCAAAGTTGCAGTGGTTCAGCATATCAGTAATAGATTTGAGAGCAGCAAACATAGATACTGCTAAGAGCTCATGCAGCTTCTTTTCCCAAAAGACAAGTTTTGCTGCACCTATAGAGACTTTTGGCTGGAAAAAAAACCCCATACATGTTAGTCTCCTGCCCCAAGAAAAAGAATTTATTTTTTTTTTCTATGCTGATCTGGGTCTCCAAGGATTTCTTTGCCTATCTTCCTCTTTGAGAAGGATTTCTCCAAGCTCACCTATTATGTATTCAGGAATAAAGTAGGCATGCTTTCTTGCCAAAGGAAAAATCTTGATTTATTTCCTGCTCGTCTGGGTATGCCAGGGTTGTCCAAGGTACTTCACAGCAACTGTTGATATCTTTCAGAAAGAAATATATTCCTGATTTTTTCCCAAATCATATGAAACGCATTAGATTCTTGAATAGTAATATACATTGACAGCCAGAAGCAGAAATTATTATAAACATGTGTTGAATCACTCAGTATGGTGTTGCAACTGCCTTTCCTTTTAATGAGAAGCCCGTAGTCTTAATACAACATTAAAATACAATTGCTAGCACCAGAAGGACAGAAAAAAAATTGTATCAAGCAGCCAACCCATCAGTATGATAATTGCTACCTCCAGCCCCACGAGACATGATGCTGAAGTTTCATTTTTGTATGACTGAAAGAGAAACCCCCACTGTGCTCAAATCTGGCCTTCAACTAGGCTGTGCATCACTGTCATGCTCCAGTTCTCTTTTGTTCATTTAATATATGAAGAATTCACAGATAAAATGAATAAATAAAGTACAACTTCATTTTATATTAATCTGGGTAATACTCTTGAAGAGGGAGGTCACTGGTTGCTTTCAGATTATGGGAGGTTGTAATTTGCCTGTGATTGTTGGATTTCAGAACTGAGGGTTTTCTGTGCAGCATGGGGTGGGGAACTTGCTTCTGGGTGGAAAGAAACATCTTTAGAATAAAGTTCTGCTCCAGTACCAGCTTTTCCCAGCTGATGTCATTCTGACAATGAATTCAAGCACAGCAGATAGACAAGCATCACTCTTTAAAATCTAATTATGCTCCTGAAGAGAGAGGACACTCATCCTGGGGGCGTAGGAAGGAAATGTATTGACACATATGGAGGAGCTGAAGGCTCAGTGTGGGCACTAGTGGCCAGCTGAGCTCCATGGCAGTGCTCAGCTGCTGCAGCTGGGCCAGCAGAAATGGCATGGGGCAATAGTGATGAGACCACTGACTGTGGCCACCTTCTGCCTCAGGGCTCTGCTCCCTGGCTCACTGTGCCATGTGGCAGCAGCCCCTGCTGCATCCTGGCCTCACTGCTGTGGGGCTGGGGCTGGGTGGAGAACATCAGCCAGCAGCCTGGTAGCCTCTGTCTTCCCCGTAAGGGGAATCTAGATGGAGGAAGAGGTGATGGCAACCTGTGTGGTAAGGCAGATCACCCTAGCTGATGTTAGGGTGCCCCAGTGCAGACCATTGTGGCTCAGCTGGTGGGGGGGGCTTTGCTTTGCCCCATGCTGGCCCCATGCACCAAGGGTGGGGGCAGCTTTGCCCTTGGGCTGAGGCAGATCTGGTCCTCAAAACCACTGGGCATAAGGAGAGAACCAGAACAGAACCAGTCTCAACAGAAAATGGTAAAAAGGGCTGTTTGTGTGTGTGTGGAGGCAAGGAGCAGCCCAGGGGTGGGATGCAATTGCTGCAGGTATTTGCCAGCTTGGTAGGGGAAGTTTCTTGTTGTCCAGGCCTTAGAGTTATCAAGCATTTGTATCCTAAATACACTAGTGCCAGCCAGGAAACACATGAATAATACTGACAAGGGTGGGGGGAAAATAAAATCCAGAAAAGAGATAATGATGAATGTGCTTCAAGGCTTTGCATGTAACTTGGTTGTCTTTCACAACAGAACAAAGACCAGAAAATCAAAGAAGATGTGAAAATGCACAAAGAAGCATAAAAAAAAAACCCAAAACAAACAAAAAAGGAAAGCAAGTGAAAAATATTTATTAAGTCAAAAGCAATGAAATCAGCATAAATGGGTAGGCTTAGTATGTGAGGTAAGCACAGCATAACAGAACGGCCAGGTAATGGCAAATATCAAGGTGTTAAAAAGGGGGGGTAAAGACCTTTCATCTTGCATAACCATTGTCAAAACTTACTCTTATGTTACCAGATTAATTGAACATTGACTGGATAACACTGAAAAGACTGTGTAAATTATGTGAAAGCAGGAAAATAAATGCAGGTTGCCAGAGGGATTACTCTTAAAAGTATTTCCTCCAACTGAAGAGAGCCCTGCAATGCTCTCAGGCAGCAGCCTAGAAACGTGTGGCTGGGGAACATTTCTGCAGGTTCCCCACAATGTAGGTTTTCAGCAGTGCCAAGGCAAATGGATGAAGTGACCCTCAGCCCAAGAAGGGACCCATCCTAAGTGATGTGGATGCCCTTGGGCTGCTTTTAGACTGGGAGCTCTGTGAAAGCTGTGTGCTGTCATAAGGAGTTGTTCACACATGACTTCCAGCCACACTGGAAGGCACGTGGACATATGGAAGGTGTCAGAAGAGCTTTGTCATATGTATCTTCCATTAAGAGTATACATGAAGGAAAACCAGTAGTTTTGTAAAGAAAGGTATGCCATGAGGAATCTGACCAAAGCAATTCACAGGTGATTTAGCTTGCACTGGCTTTCTTTTCTCTCTTTTCCTCACTCTGATGTGAAACTTAGCAGCTACACAGCTGACCCTGATAGTGCACAAAAGATCCTTGGCTTGAACTTTGCATTACCATTTAAACCCCTGCTTGCACTATGCACAGGATTTGAATAAAGGTATTAGCAAGTTTTGAGTGAAAATTGCAGTCACCAGTGGGTGTATGTTTGCATAATAAAACTGCAATACAGTTTGTTACAAGTGCTGGTTTCTGGCCAGAAAAGGCCCACTCAAGACGGGAAAATCAACACTGCACTGTGGCAGGTCAAGGGAGGCCACGTGCTGTTAGACCTTACAAAAGGGAATTAATGCCTGATGCTAATACATCCACTTGTCTCCCCATGTTCATGACCTCCAAAGTCCCCTGCAGTTATTAAGATACTATGCAATTTTTTCTTAAGTGTGTATTTTAAATTCAAGTGGGTATTATGGACTTCCCATGAAACGGATGGATTCATGCTTGTCTGTGGAAACAGCTGAAATGTAAAAGGGTCTGTTAAATAAACCTCATTATACATCTGTCTGATTGAATTTATTCAGGCCTTTAGAGAGCAAGACACATCTTATACTTCATTTTTATGTGTTAGAGGATAAAAGGACAGGGCCAAAAAGGAAAGATCCTTTTCCAAGTCAGCATCAACACTGGTGGAGCAATCAGAGTAAGGTTTTTGCTGAAAGAAATATTATTCTTTGTAGAGTGAGCAACACTGAATTTCACTGTTCAGATGACGAGAGGAAAATCCTGGTCCTGGCAGTAGCACCATCCAGTGGGACCAGGGCTGCAGCTGCCTGCCTGATCAGAGCTTTACCCATGCCAAAAGCTGTGCCTGGTGGGCTTCCCTGCAGGATTTTCTTAGTCTAATTGGTCTAAGCAGAAAGAGCAGGCAATATAAATTGATGGGAAACCTGATCATGGGCTGAGTCCATCAGGACTCAGGGGAGGTTTGCTCCATGTCTGAGCAAGTTCTCTGGTATTCTGTGGGGTACAAATGCATGTGCTAGTTTACCTCCCAAAAAGCAGAGAGGTGGAAATCTGATACAGTCAAAGATACCTGCTTCAGTAAAGCAGGTGATATAATTTGACTCCAGAGATCATCAGGTAAAGCTGGAGAGACCTGGGATCACTGTGAGACATGCAAGCATAGGAGAGCTGACTCCTGGGGACAGGGAGGCAGGTTTGACTGATAGGGTATGCTGATGGGGAGGTGGTCTATACCAGGGAAAGGGGTTTGGTAGCCATCCTGGAAATTTGTTTTGGACTAAGCTTTTAAAAGTTTACTTTGCCCCAGGTGACACTGTCAGGACAAAGGAAAGTAGCAGGGAAACAGCCCAGAAGATTGGGATGAAACTGGGATATGCAATGTAAAACAAGGAAAGTCACCACCTGTGCCACTGCTTAGGGAGCATTTTCCCAGTAAGCCCAGGATGAGTCCCTTTGGAAGGGATTTATGTCTGTTGTTCTCCACATTCTTAAACAGGGATACCCTGCAGACATGAAGAACCTTATGCTGGAGTAGCTGAGTATTTCCTGAAGGACTGCAGCCCATGGAGAGCCCACGTTGGAGCAGGGGAAGAATGTGCAGAGGAAGGAGCATCAGAGGGAAGTACAAACCTCCATTCCCTATCCCCCTGCACTTCTTGGGGTGGTGGGCAGGGAGGAGGAACTGGGGACAAAGGAATGAAGTTGAGCCTGGGAGGAAAGAGGCAGAGGGGAGGGTGTTTTACATTTTTGTCTTAGTTTCTCACCATTCATTGCCGGTATATTAAACTAATGCTTGCCCATTACAGTAATTGCCAAGTGATTCCCCTGTCTTTATCTTGTACTATGAGCTTTTCATCTCATGTTCTCCCCCTGACCTGTTGAGGAGGTGGAGTAAGAGAGCACCTGAGTGGGCATCAGATAACCAGCCAAGGTCAACCCATTATATTCCTGCAAATTGCTGCTCCCAGCATGAGAGGGCACACAGCTCCTGCTTCCAACTTCTGTCAGCAGCAGTTCCTACTCTGTGTCTCTATTTTTTTTCATATGGAAGTGTTGTCTCCTAAGTGTTTTAATGAAAACCCTCTGGAGGGCTGTCCTCACACTATCTGATAGTGAGTCATCCTGTCTCTGGGATCAGTGAAAACTATCATGCTTTGCAGCCCACGTGTTTTCCTTGACCTGCTGCCTTTCTTTAGTCAGTTACTCACTACACCTGGGGCAACAGCCTGAGCTGATTGCTACTCAATTTTTTTTTTTTTTTTTTTTTTTTTTTAACGAAAGCCAAACCCATTAAGGGGGCCTGTTTGCTCAAGGGTGCTATGCCATCCATCCTACAGGTGAGAGTAATAAGTTGCATTAGGTTTATGTGGCAAAGTTTTGGTAGTGAGGGGGTTACTATCAGTAGCTTCTTTAAGAACATGCTAGAAGCTTCCACCTAAGTCCAACAGTCAGTGCTCACTGTCCGGAAGGCTGGCCAAGGCCCAGCCCGCATGACAATGGCAGCAGCTCTGTGATAATATATTTAAGAAGGGGCAAAAGTTCTTGCAAAACTGCAATTGCAGCTGGAGGGAGGAGTGAGAATATGTGACAGAAGCAATTCTCCAGACAAATAAGGTCAGAAGGAAGGAGGAGGAGGAGGACATGCTCCAGGCTAAGGAGAGGAGATTCCCCTGCAGCAGGAGGTAAAGGCCGTGGTGAGGCAGACTGTCCCTCTGCAACCCACGGAGGTTAGGGGTGGAGCAGATACACTCTGCAGCCTGCGGAGGACCTCATGCCAGAGCAGGTTGGATGTGCAGAGGAGTCTGTGACCCCTTGGGAAGCCTGAACTGGAGCAGGCTTCTGGCAGGACCTGTGGAGAGAGGAGTGTGACCCCATGGAGGATCCACGCTGGAGCGGCCTGTTCCTCCGGTAAGCACTCGCAATAGAGCAGTTTGTGATAAGCTGCGGCCTGCGGGAAGGCCCCAAACTGGATAAAGGAGTTCATAGGGAGAGAATGAAAGTTGCAGAGAGAAAAGGTGTGCAGAAATGTCACCTCTCTCTCCTGGATGATTGCAGCAGGGGCTCTGGCCTGTGAGGTGAAACTGAGACTGTACACACAGCCCACTGGAGCACCTCATGGCTCCAGGGGCTGGGCAAAAGGGCTGGCTTGCCACAGCTTGAGGCAGAAAGACTGTACAGGTTAGTTCCCTGATGTGTATCCAAGGCAAGCAGGACACTGACTCTCTCTGGAGACAGGGTGAAAGGCTAGGTTGGTTTTGTTTGTTTGTTGTTTCCTTCCTTTTTTTGTTGGTTTGTTGGTTTGTTTTTTTCTCACTTAACTGCTTCATTCCGGCATTACACAGATGATGACTTTAGACTTTTTTTCAGGGCTTTATTTCAGCATCATAAAAGCCACAAAAGACAAATAAATTAAATTCTCATGAGAGGTCAGGGTCTCCCTGTAAGCAGGGGAGGAGTGTGTGCTGGCTGCATGCCCAATGCTGAGAATAAAATGCAGAACAAAGGAGAGGGGAACATAGCCCAGCTTAGCCTCTGCCTTCTTCCTCCCAGGGTAACTCACAGGAAATTTACCGTGCTAAATCATAGGATTTGGTTACAGGATTTCAAAGTGATTTTCAAGTGGTCAGGTTTTCGTTTTGTTTTGTTTGGGGTTTGTTTGTTTGTTTTCAGAAAGAGAGATTCCAGCTAGTCTGACAAGCCTGTTTCAGTGCCTATCTCTATCATAGTGGTGTCTGAGACCACAGCTCTTGCACCCTTACTGATGGACCAGAAAATGTCTTTATATAGACAAGAATCTGAGAAATCTGAGAGATCAGTGAGAAATTAATAATCTGCAGCCTACTTGTGCCTGCTTCTCCTTACCCGAGGCTCCCAGCCTCCCTATTGTCTCTCTGGGCCAGAAAGCCTCATCTGACAAGTCCATTGGTTAAAAAAAAATAACTCCTGGCTGTTGCCTGGTAACTGCAGGTCTAGAATCCCACTCCCTTTAGGTAGCACCAGCAAAAAGACCTGTGGCTGTCAAAAGGAGCAAGTTTGTGTTCTTTAGCTTTTAGAAACACAGCAAGTACACAGGTGTGACTCAAAGGTGCCAGTATAGGTGGCCACGTTGCATAAGTTGATGTTTGATGGGAGGGGTACAAGCAAAGAATCAAGGTTTGTCCTGCCACATCCCTAATGGCTGCTTGGAGACAGGATTGTTTATCTCTAGTCTAAACCACAGAATCACAAAACCCTCCTGTAACAGCTGTATTCAGTAGCTGACCCCCAAACTTTGGTGCTACCAAGTGGCACAGACTTCCTTATGCCCTCCCAAAGACCTCAAACTTGTGCTCCTTCACCTCAGTGCTCACAAAAATGAACCCTCCTTACCAATGCATGGTGGCCAGGTGATCCAAGACACAGCAGCTCAGAGGTCCCCCTGCTCTGCTCTGAATCACCATGTCCTGTGATAGGCATCTTGGCTGCTGCAGTGAGTGAGTGAGCCAGCACAGAGTGGACTGGCTCTGCACACAGGATGAAAAGCAAACTATTAGCTCAGCAGCGTCCAAGGCATTGCACTCCCGTGGCAGTGTTAGGTATGCTCCTGCACTTCAACTCACTCCTTACTTTAACTGATGACTGAAGGGAACACCAACCATGCATACCCCTAACCTCTTTCTGGTCAGAGCTTATTCCATGTCAGCACTGCAGTGTTATTCTTCTGTTTCAGTACCCATCCCTGCTCCAGAATCGTCATCATTTGAATTTTCATGTTAATTTTCTACTGTACATATAGCAGGAGAAGAGAGTAGCAAAGTGACCCTGCTAGTGACCTTTGCTGTCAGTCCATCTGAAATATTTCCCCCAGTGCTTCTTCAGTGCTAGCTGGCTGCAGACATCCCCCGGGGTAATGGGCTTAATGGTGTAATTAAGCAGCTCCTGAGGTGGCCAGCACAGCTGTAACTCCCAGGGGTGTAAATGCTGTCTGTGTCTCTCTCACTTTCTCAGTCACATGGAAGGACACTTTTTCTTTCCTCCGAATGCTATTTATAACATGACAAATGCCCTCCTGAATCAGATTAATGGGGCATCTTAGCCATGCAGCATCTTAACGGTGCCAGCAGGAGATGCTATTTAAGGTGAGCATATGAACCAGGCTATCAGTGGCAGTCCTTCCTACTCACTCTCCCCATGTTCCCAGGCACTATATTTGGTCTGTTAGCAGGTACATCCTCACTGTGTCCCTTTGGTATTTATCTATGGATCTGTTGTTGATGAACTTTCCTCATCTCTTTTTGGACTTGATGATCCTGTCTGCCCCCTTGAGGTCTGGAGGCAGGGAGTGCCAGCTGACTGCCTGCAGTGTAAAGATGCACTTGCTTTTCAGTGTCTGGGACTGAGGCTCACTGAGGTTCAGCAGGTGTCCTCAAACTCTATCTGTGCATGAGGTGGTGCATAACAGACCTGCATGCAGCATCACAACTTTGTTAACCTTGGGTCATGCCCCCACACCCCAAGGCCTCTCCAAATGATGTTTCTTATGCCTTTTTCCAAGTGGCTGATGAACTCTTTATATTCCATATGATGGGGAAGGTTGTTGGCTTGTAGTGCTAGGAAGAGATTATGCAGCTAATGTGTGGGATGTGTAGATGCATTTTTTTTAGGTTAAAAATAGGCTCCAGAAATGCTGATATCTTAAGTTGTGCATATTACCATATTTAGTTTTTTTGTCTGTCTCCTTACTGAGGTTTCCATAAGTTGCAGTGTGTGACTATTTCTGGTTTGCTTCCATATTAACATTGAGTAACAGTGCATTAGGCTGAAACTGTAATGAACTGGGCAGCAGAATGTGAATGTTTAGGCAGACTATTTTCCACCTGTGTTTTGAGCTGCTCAAATGGAACAAAAGCTTCTTATCCCTCTCTCTTTGCAACTGTTCATTACACTGTTGGGTGTAAGGTCTGCTTGTAGCTCACTTGAGGACTGATACCAGTAGGCAAAAATATCTTTGTAGTGCAAGGCAAAATTGTTGTGGATCATCAGCTAGCTGGGATGTCTTGGGAACTGCAAGTTAACCTCAGTGGTTTCTTCTACAAATCATTTTCTCCCTACAAAGCTACAGTCAGGGTTCCTTGTGAAGGAGGAAGACCTTTTCTGGCACTTCCAGCAGTACGTTGATAGCTTGAACCATCAATTTGTGGTTTTGACTGGCCCTTCCTCCTGCCTTAACATTTGACACCATTACGACACTTCACACCTATTCTGCAGAAGTTAGTATTTCTCTTTCTGTATGTTTGGTAGGGTCACTTGGCCCCTGAAAGTGACAGACCATATGTGCTGTCAAATTGTTTAGCCCTGGAGGCTGGATTAAAGATACTCTGAAATAAGCACCTTGAATTTAGGTCATATTGGGGATGTGAGATGCCTCAGGACCAAATACTTTGATCAGCAGATCCACACTTATTACCCTGCGTTAATTGGTAAGGTAGGCTGAGCCAGATGTCACACCAGCTTTCTGCTCATCACAAGCAGCAGCAGCACGAAGTTTCCTATGCATCTCAGCACTCATTTCCCATAGAACAGCTTTTATGTTTCATGGTTCCCATGCTCTTTTTTTCCAGTTGCTTGAACAGCTCTGTCTAAATGAGGGAGATGGCAGAGGTCATTGCCAGGACACTCTCCATCATTTTTGAAAGGTCCTGGAGAACAGGAGAGGTGCCTGAGGACTGGAGAAAGGCCAGTGTTGTTCCAGCCTTCAAAAAGGGCAAAAAGGAGGACCTGGGTAACTACAGGCCAGTCAGCCTCACCTCCATCCCTGGAAAAGTGATGGAACAGCTTGTCCTTGTTGCCATCTCTAAGCAGCTTGTAGCACAAGTAGTCAATGTGGATTCCATAAGGGGAAGTCATGCTTGTCTAATCTGATAGCCTTTTATGAAGGTATAAGTAGATGGATGGATGAGGGAAGTGCAGTGGATGTGATATTCCTTGACTTCAGCAAGGCTTTTGATACTGTATCCCATGGGATCCTCACAGCCAAGCTTAAGAAGTGTGGATTGAGTGACTGTGCAGTGAGGTGGATTGGGAACTGGCTGAAGGACAGAGCCCAGAGTTGTGGTCAGTGGAGCAGAATCTGGCTGGAGACCTGTGACTAGTGGAGTCCCCCAAGGGTCAGTACTGGGTCCAGTATTATTCAATATTTTCATCAATGACCTGGATGTGGGGGTAGAGAGCCCCCTCAGCAAGTTTGCTGATGACACCAAACTG
>VYZU01000951.1:0-33881 GCA_013401355.1 Ceyx cyanopectus | reverse complement strand
GGGGACCTCATCAATGTCTATAAATATGTTAAAGGTGAGTGTAGGGAGGATGAAGTCAGACTCTTCTCAATGTCATCCAGTGACAGGACAAGAGGCAATGGGAGTAAGATGGAGCACCAGAGATTTAGGGGTAACACAAGGGAAAACATTTTCCCAGTGAGGGTGCCAGAGCTCTGGAAGGGGCTGCCCAGGGAGGTTGTGGAGTCTCCTTCTCTGGAGACATTCAAGACTTGCCTGGATCTGTTCCTGGGTGACTTGGTCTAGGTGACCCTGCTCTGGCAGGGGGGTTG
Organism: Ceyx cyanopectus; assembly: GCA_013401355.1. NCBI lineage: Eukaryota > Metazoa > Chordata > Aves > Coraciiformes > Alcedinidae > Ceyx > Ceyx cyanopectus. Next base: position 33,591 of record VYZU01000951.1, on the reverse strand, counting down.
GACTAGATGATCTTCCAGGTCCCTTCCAACCCCTAACATTCTGTGATTCTGTGATTCTGTAAATTAACCCTGGAAGATGTTAAATTTCTTTTGCAATATTGAGATGTACACACTCTACAGCTCCATGGAGTCCTGAGCTGAAGGGGTCTCAAGCTGGAGGCAGTGCAGAAGAAAAATTGTTAGGTGTTTACAAATAGAATACATTGCCTACTTTTAAACTAATTGAGACTTTTGCTCAATAAGAAAAGATTAACAGTGTTTATTGATGTCTAATTATTTATTATTGAAGAAGCACTGATTTTGGACCAGAGTTCCTTTCAGCTAAGTGCTACCAAGGAGATTTAAAGAAGGACACTTTTGAAGAGTTTATCATGTATGCAATCTGCAAACAGGTTGGGAGAAAATAACCAGAGCAGGCTTCTAAACAAATCCAGTTTTGTGTAAATGGAGCCAGAGTTAGTTCTTGAGTTGTGTAATTGGCTTTAGCATTATGAAACCAAAGGAAACATTATGCAGTAGCAAAACGTTGAGGACTTTACTGTGTACATTTACAAAGCAGTTTAGTCAAAAGCAGATGGAGCCATTTAAAATGGCATTCAGCTAAGGCTGACACCTGCACTGTGTGTATATTTAGTGTTTATTACAATTATAGGTTCACAGAGATGCATCTTCATGCTACAGTTGACTGTGTGAGAGAGGCCCACTTTTATTATGGCCTTTGACTTACAACATGTCCTCAGTTGTACATTTAAAATTGAACTTTTAGGTATAAAAGTATGCTAATGGGAATATTGCATTTTATAAAACTACAGAGCTGTGGACCTCAACCCCCAGTTATTTCAAAATAGAAATAATAGAGGCATTTTCTGTCTTCCTTCCCAGCCAGCTAGGGAAACTAATTAGGTATTAGCTGCGTTTGTGTTTTTACACACTATTGGTCTAAGAAAGAGAGTTTACTGAGGAAAAAGGGAATCTTCACTCTAACTTCTAAAACCTTGAGTCTTGTTGACTTGCCTGCATACAGACATTATGAGCAAGTATGGATTTAAGTATGCTTAGTAAGATTTCTGACAAAAAATCACTTGCTTCCACAAGCATGTTACAGAAGTGTTTGGTGGGTGGGTTTTGGTTTGTTTTGGGTTTTTTTGTTTGGTTTTTTTTTAGAGCAATTTTATTATCCGAAAAGGGCAATGTGAGGTTTTGCTCTGTGTTGAGAGCATTAGTTATTTCCATTGGGCTGATGCTGGACTGGACTCATCTCACGAGTATCTCCCCTTGTGCTTTGACCACAGCAAGTCCATGTGACTGCAGCTGAGCACTTGGAAGCAAGATGTGAGTGCACCTTCAAGGTCCTGAAATCCAGAGGCAGAGAAGAATGCATAATATAGCCAACTCTCAGGGTCTTGCATTGCTTGAGCACATGTTTTGAATGCATAGGGCTGCTGATGCTGCAGAACACTCCCTTCACCTAACCTGGTCACAGCTCTGGCTGTGATCAATAGAAGACTGATGTGCATAAAAGCTGTAGATCCATTTTTTAACGTGTTTGAGTTTCAAGACTCAGGTGAGGTCTTTACAGTCAGGATAGTGATTGGAGAGCCCTCCAGAGCAAATCAGTAAGAAAAACTGACTGTTTATTCCATATCCTCAGGGCTTCAGAGCTCTGTCTCTGCTTCCTCTTAAAGTAGGGCAATAAATCCTCCCCAGAATGTAGGTTTCTATGTCTCCTCCTTCCATAAACTGCGCAAGGCTTAATCTTCTGCTCATAAAATACAGCTGAGGTTTTTGCCCCTTCTTTATTTTATATTAAGTTGATTTTTAACTCAGAACTCCACAACTTTCGCTATCTGGATAAAAAAAATTCAAACCCTCATAACTAACTTACAGGAACCTTCTTAGGTTTTTTTGGGTTTTTTTTTTTGTTACTGTTTTTGGTTTTTTTTCCTTGGACCACACCAGAACTGCAGCTTTAGGGATGTCTTTGGCAAACAAGTGAGGGACACTTGGCCAGTTATTCCTTGAGGGAAATTATTTTGGCTAAATTAAATTATTTTGTCTAAATTAAATTATTTTGGCTAAATTATTTTGGCTACTGAATTTTTGCAGCCCACAGAATTTTTGCAGCTCACAGACTTTCATAGCAGATTTCCTAGCAACCCTATTGCCAAAAAACAGCTGAGTGCTTTGGCAATGCAGGCTTTCTATGCCAGCAAAACAAAAGACAAAACATATTACAATATACTGTAGAGGTAACAGGTACAAATGGTATTTAAAAAAAAAAGATGGCTAATTGCATCTCAGTCTGTTTTTGCTCATTGTTTATTTCAGCTCTGGGGAGACTTTATCTTGCTGCAAATAAGGGGTTTCTAATGATGATACTCTGCAAGGCAAATGATAATCTTTTGTAGTGTTGTGTCAGAGAGCACTGGCAGCAGACCAGGGGCTCCACAGTAACTCCCCAGGTGCTAAAGGCAGTCTGGCTGTGGCTCAGCTCCCCAGAGCCAGCTCACAATGCCAACGAGCTGTGTCCCTCCAGGTAGTCACTGGGCAGCAGGCTTGCAAGACATGGAGGAGGATTCTAGTCCTCACTACTGCTGCTAATGCTTTTTAATGTCAAACTTGTCATGATTGGGCTGTATCCCAGCTAGCCTAAAATGCTGCTGCATCCCTGTGTTGCCTGCACATTACAGACACCCACTGCTGTGCCCCTGGGCCACTCACTCTCAGTGAAGGAGAGCATATGGCTGGTGTGGGAAGGCACAGGCATGTGTCAGGCCATGACACAGCACTCAGCACCCTCTCTCCAGGGGTGTCCTGGGCTTCCAGTTTCATCCCAGATGGGTGCCATGGTCATGCAGCAACAAGCCGCTGCACGAGCCATTGCCAGAGCCAGAGGCACCATGCTGAAGGCATCCACAGCCTGCTGCCCTGGGGCTGAGCAGCATGACCCACAGGGGGGATGGCCCCTCCCCAAGGGCTGACAGCTTCTTCACATTAAAAAAAAAAAGAAAAAAAGAAAAAAAGAAAAAAAAAGACCCCTCCCTCCCCAGTAACTCTTTTATATATCTATAGATAAAGCAGATTGAGAGACAGGCTTTTGAAAGGAAAATCCACCTTCTTTGGTATTTATTTGTTCTAAGTTTTTGGAGTTTGTTTTCTTTATTTTTTAAAGGGGTCTAGAAATCAAAATATGTTGGCAGAGCTTGGGTCCCTCCTGCCAGCCTGACTGCTGGCCATAGCTTGGGCTTGCTCCCGTCTCTGTGCAGGGCCTGGAAGGGTGCAGAGCTTTTTCTGTAAACCCTTTCTAGAGAATCATATGGGGTAAATGGGATTTTGTCTGTTTCTTCCCAGCCCTCACCCTAATTAAATGGAAAAAAAGATCCTGCACTTGAAATGCTCCCCAGAGCTATACCCTGAAGTAGATCTTAGGCATAGATTCATATAATGGTAGAGGTGAAGGGACCTCTGGAGATTGAGTCCATGCCCCCCTGCCAGCACAGAAGCATCCAGGATAGGCCACACAGGAGCAGATCCAGGCAGGTCTTGAAAGTCTCTGGAGAAGGAGACTCCACAGCCTCTCTGGGCAGTCTGGTTAGGTGGAGTTGGTGTGGTGATCAGGGACTCAAACCAGTCATAATGACCATGTCTTATTTTGGACTAGCAGCAGCATCAAGGGTCTGCTTCCTTCAGGTACTGGTCAGCCTGTGTGCTAAGAGGTGTCTACCCTGTGGCAGATGGTTTTTTTCTCTCTTTTTAATTTTTATTTTATTTATTTATTAGCAGAATTTAAACAGAGCATTATCTACTTTTTGTTCTAGATAACATCCTATCTGAAACTAGTGTGGATGATTTTCACCACTGAGCTACCTTAGAGAAACTGGGTTACTAATACGGGAGGCACTAGTTAGGGAGACTCATTCTCTAATTCAGTGTCCACATTCAACTAAGAATCCCATTAAAGCCAGATTATTCTATTATCTCTATATAAATCTCAATACTTCTATATAGAACTTTAAAATATTTTTCTGTGTAGCCAGGCAAAGAAATTTGTCAGGCCTGTATAAAGTTTCAGGGAAGATTTAGTGCTTGCTTCCTCTAGGAAGAAAGTGGAAGCTAGAATTACTGGGGAAGAGCAAGAAAGAAGGGCCATCCTGGCCTGACTGAATCCAGACTCTTGTTTTCAAGTGGTGGAAAAATTGCAGCAGAATGAAACCAGGATGCTGCACAGTGTTATTTGTAAGCTGGTCTCATATGTCATTAGGATACTTTCAATCTTGCTGCCTGGAGGCATTTTCACAGCAACTTACCCACCACCCACAAAATCCATTAGTTTAAACAATAAAAATGAGCCATTTGGCCACACAACAGACAGCCCTAAAATGGCTTTGTGCAGATATAATGAGGATGGAGATGTGGAGCTGTGTGAGGATCATGGTAGAACTTATAGAGAACACAGCTGGTGTTGACTGCTCTCTGTATGGCCTTGGTTTGCTTTTCCTGAACTACCCTGTAGCTGCAGCATCGTGGCAGGAGGCAGGTACTGAAAGCAGGGGCACAGACAAGCTTGGTTTATAGGGTGACTCCTCTACTATGTGCCTGAAAATGTCTCAAGCTTTGCCATGCATCAGATACTCATCACTCTGTGTGGGTCTGTGCAGCCAGCCAAGAGCAGGACTGGAGTATCTTCTAGGGCCAGCAGGTGTGAGAAGCCAAGGTTGGGGCTGGCCTTCATCCCTGCCCAGCACTGCTCCTCCTTGCCAGGGCACACCCTCACCAGCTCTGCTGATGGACCTGCAGAGTAACTGCTGCCTGCTGCCATTCAATCAAAATGACTCGGGTTAGAAAACTTTTCTTGTTAAATATATCAACAGCCAGGGATATTTGTATTTTATTTATCCCCCTCCACCCAACCCCTCAAGAGTAATTTCCTTGGAGCTGGGGAGTGGAATTTTGTTTCCAGCCCATAGCTGCATGCAACTGCCCTGCTTGAAATGTTAAAATGGGTGATACCCAATCAAGTCAGTGCTCAGAATGAGGTGCTTAGCTACCACCCTCCATCAGCTTTTCTGCTTTAGGAGCCTGTCCAACTGCTTTTATTCACTCCTAATATAGTCTTTCCACGGATTTTCCAAGGAGCTTGCGTGGCTAGAGATGGGCAGGAGGCTGCTGCTATTGCCTGGGAACTGTGATAAACTGCTAGGTAGCTTTTGGGGTTGCAGCAGCTATAGGAATATTCCTTGAAGTTTCAGGAACTTTGTTTGCCCTCCAAGCTTTATGCTCCTCTCAGTGTGCATTTATTACCTCTCTTTCAGGGATGTGTCTGTGTGGAGGGAATTGTAAAAACTGATCCCTTAGTATGTAAAACTGAGTGCTTAATTAACAGTTCATTCACAGGCAGCAAGAGCAGCACCAGTGTCTCACTGGACAAATAACCCCACACCAGGCAGCTTGACTGTCTGGGAATTACTGTTCAAAACAATTGCATTTTTCTGTAACTGGGATTGCATGGGATTATGGTGTTATAAATGGGATTTGCTCTAAAGGCCAGTGGCCCTTTGTATTTTACGGATTACTCCAGCTTCTCCCAAAAGGAATTTTGATAATGCTTCTTTAATGAGACTGGACTAAATTGAATTACATCCTGTCTCCCCCCCCAAAGTGGATTTTTCTTTCTGATACTGACATGCACACAAGAGTCTCACATATTCCTTTCTAGGAGGTACGTGTGACCTACGCAGTAAGCCCTACACCAGCAGGCACAAGCACAAACATTATAGGCAGAAGGTGCCAGGCTGGGGTTTAGGTACCACAGCTCATGAACAGCTTTGTCCTCTTCCTGCTGCTTTCAGGAGGAAAAAAGACTGATGGTGCAGTTTCAACCTTCCTGGGCACCTGCTATCACACTGCAGTACTGGGTGGATGGTCTTGCAGCCTGGGAGGCTCCTCCTTGCATTCACTGATGGTGAAAGGAGAGTGTGCTAGGGACAGAAGGGAGGCCAAGGTTAGTCATTCATGCTACACTTCTTTGCATGAGCAAGGGAGGCTGGCACAGCACAGAAACACACCATCACAACAGGGCTCCTCCAGGAATGTATTTATTTACATTAAAATGCTATTATACAAACTGAAAGAAAGGAAAAGAAAAAAAAAACAAAACCAAAGAGACATCTTAGAGGGGCAGGTATGGCAAAGCTGGTGCCTCACTCCCCACCCCCTGTCTTGCTGCTGCCTTCCTTCTGCTCTGGTCTGAGTGTGAGTGCTGCAGTCCTTGTAGGAAAATCCCTTCCCAAACCTCTCTCGGTGTGAACATCCATGTTTTCTCTTTAACTAGCTTTCAGAAAGATTTGTTTTCTGCTTCCAAAGAAGACTCTTGCCCAAACGTTTTAGTTTTTCTTAATTTATTTATGTAACACAGTGTAGAAAGCTATCAATTCATCAGCAATGGTTCTGTACAATCATCCTGCAGAGGATCCCTGTTAATTATCGACCGGCAGGCACTTTCCCCCCTGAAAAGTGCTCACAACTAACAGGGATTCTTTTTAATTATTTTTTTTTTAAAGATCAAAAAGATACATGGAAAAGAAAATAAAGTTTACCTTTCAATGCCTAAAGTGTGCACATAAAACAGGCACAAAGAAATGAATGTGTATTCCCATGATTTCTACATCACTAATACAGCAGGAGCAACAATCTGTACAATAAAATGCAGCTGCAGAGGAAAAGAATTTCAGTAACTCATCTGGAATACTTTTTAAAAAATGTTGGTTTACTTTAAAATGCATAGTGATCAGAAAAAAATGCTCAGCAAAGAGAAGCAGCTAAACCCCACAGACACAGAAAGCATCCCCCATCAATTCTTAAAGCATATTTCAATTAGGACTTAATTTTTGTCACAAATCACAAGAATAATATACAACTGGCTAAGGAGCTACATGATAAATAATTGGGAAAGAGAATCTACCCATGCACTAGTTAAATACAGCTAACCTCTTTACAGTACACAAAAAACATTCATTAATAATGTAGTGTAAAGACTGAAATGTAAAGAGAAAGAGAGAGAAAATACATTACTGATTTTATTAATTCAAGTTCAGGCATCTACTTGTGTTACAGCACAGCTGTCAAAAGGCGAGAATGAGTAAATAATAAAACAGAGTGTTTTCCTTCCTTCCTTTCCACATTATTGTCTAACTGAACACCGGCAGGCAGTGAAGCAATCGTTCTGCTGTCCATGAGGCTTCTGTGGTGTCCTAGTTCTGCATCTGTTCAAAGAACTTGTAGGTGGGATTTTCATAGCCATTCTGCTGCATCTTGGAAAGGTGGCGCTCCTCTGGCGTCACTGCAGCATCCACCTGGCACCAGAAGAAACAACCAGGGTCAGGTTCCTGCTTGCTAGCTCACCTTTCCCCCCTGGGTGGCCATCCCACACACTTTGCACCCTCCCTGCACTTTCAGGTGTGAAGCATCCTGTGAAACACAAGGCAGTTTGTTTTTATGAAGCAGGGTAAGTTAGGTCCCCAGCTCAGTCAAAAATTCATAAGAAAGTCTAAAATAAGGGTGGCTGGTAAGTGGTAGGCAATCTACTCCACTAAACAGAGTAATAAATCTAGGACCTGGAGGCTCTCACTTTGTCTGGAGAGATACCTGACTCTGAAACTCTTCTCTCAGTTCCACAGGGCTGCGAGTGGACTCATGAACAAAATCAACAGATGTCTGCACCCAGCAATGAACGAGGAGCCAGCAAACAGCTCTGAAGTCCAACTTGGAAGAGATGGCCCTTCCAGTCTGGACAGCCATAGTTCACTTTTTGGACAGACTAATATGCAGCAGAAAATAAGGCAGCAGGGACAATTTTTGCAACTTTCTTTTTTCTTTTTCTTTTTTTTTGTTTTCTTTTTCCCCAGGAGTTCCAAACCAGCTGACCAAATTCAGCAGTAGGAGCTTTGGTTTTTGGCTCAGGAAGCAGTGACTCCACAAACAACAACAAAAAAGATATATTTTGCATTTCTGTACTAACTCCTCCATCTTTATGTTATTTTTTTTTTCCCTAGGATACATACTGCTATCTATATACCTGGGACCAACTGGATTTCAGAAGAGAAGAAAACACTAAAAAGAAAGTAAGTAGTATGAAGCTGTCCTCTCTCTGTACTGTGCTCTCAGATCTCTAGCAGGTGCTGTAGCCTCAAGAACCAGCAAATTTAATTGGAGAAAATAAAATGAGGATATCAAGAAAATGACAGAGTAGTCAGGCAGAAGTTGAGAAAAAAATAACATTGTACACAAAGAAACAGAACTTCTTTGGCTCCAAGGTTGAATTTGGTTCTGTTTAGTGACAAAAAGCTTGACATGTCTTCCCTGGTTTAAGTATTTCTACTTAACAAGAATTGACCTTTCTAGATTACTTGGAAGACAGGCACAAAAACAGCTCAGTCAAGACTTCTCCACTGAATACCTGCTGCTCCACAAATTATTTTCTTCCTTCACTGACCATTACAGTAATATACAACTCCACTGAATCAGAGTGGGTGAAGACAAGTCTCTAAATGCTAATTAGGTATTTTAACTCTTTTCTTTCATTCTTGAAGGGGCTGCTGTAGCACCAAGTCAGCCCTGGCTCTTGTGTAACTGTGCTACCAGGAATATCTAGTGCTTCTCCAAATCAGGACGTGAGAGCCTCACAGTTCACAGCTAAACCCAACAGACTGTCCTGCAGCTTGAAATTAAAGCACAATATGAAGCTCTGGGTTGAAGGATCAGGTATCTCTGTGTATCAATAAATGCCTAAAAGCATCTTCCTTTCTGGGAGGCTCCTCCTGCTAGAAGGGTAGGCCAGGACCTGTGCTGGTTTTTTAAATTTAAGCTCCAAACAACACTGTATTGAACTCTGTCACCTGGTTTAGCTTAAGCCTCCCACTCAGCACTTCTTATTCAGGACTAGAAGATGTGATAAGCATACAGCATAACCTCCTTGTGGGAAAGAAACAGGGTAAGACAACAATATTAAAAATAAAAAAGCAAATAAAAGGAAGTGCAAGGCAGAGAAGACTAAAGAATTGATGAGACACTAGAGGAACTTGGAATAAAATCAGGGAGGGGAAAGAGATTAGGAAAAAATATAAGGAAGGGCAGTGAAATCAGACTGAATTTTTAACACCCATACACAATATTCCATATTAAAAAGTCTCACTTTGATAAAACTGCTTTATAGTGGAAGTCAAATAACCTCTGAAATACAGCATTTATAGATGAAAGGGATTTATTTCCTTCTTGCTGTCTTAGTCCACTTTTTTTTTTTCCAAGTTTCCCCTTTAGCCTTTCAAATGAGTAGTGCTGGTACTTTCTCTCCTTCCTGCTACAGGGTAATCCATCTCACTCCAGCCTACGTGTGCTATTGCTCATCCTCAATGTCTCCTCTTCTGCTCAGCCCAACTCTTCCTCTCATTCCTTACCTCTGTCCTAGGTATTGCTCTGCCAAATGACAGGTCTTGAACCCGATTATCTCCTTGTCAGTAAATCCCTAAAGCCCTTTACCATTTTAAGAAGCTTTTTGCACCCATTATGGAGGTGGCAGGAGTGGAATGCTGCATGTGAGAGGTGTCAGTACTCTGGTGCTGCTGAGAAGCAGCCTAGACACTTCTCTCTTCTATGACATGATGTCTCTTGAGAGAAGAGCTTAGTCAGGTAGATAACCTCTTCTGAAACAGTTTGTCCATCTATCTCCTTCTGTTGCTGGCCTGTGTATCCTTCATGTAGCAATTCCTAATGTGAAGTTAGGTAGATGGTAAAGCTGCAGAAAAATTCATGTGCTGCCTCTACACATATTGGGCAGATCAAAAGCCCAGACAGGAGGTGATGGAAGTTCTCAGAGAAGTACTGAACACAACAGCATCACTGCTTAAATGATGGCAAATGGATGCTGCCTAACATACACCTGCAGATCAGACTTTGAGAGATGACTTTTGAGAGCACTATAGTTGACTTTCTGATAGACAAGAATCCTGGTGTAATGGGAGCTGGTTTAGAATTTTGCATCCATTGTGACATGATTAAATTCAACTTGTGACAGGCAACTAACAGGTTTCAAGTTTTGTTAAAATACACTCAGCCAACCTAGAGTTGATGTACAGTTATTTTAACATTGTTTTTGCTCTTTTGTGCTTCTTGTATTACAGCACATTAATGGTGCACTGTTGATTAATAAATTAATAGTTTTTAGAATGGAATAGCTTAATTTTGAAGACATTTTAAGATAAAGCATCAATTGGATATGGATCTTTGGGTGTTGTTTTTTTTTTTTTGCTTTTGTTTTTCCCAAAGTAAGTGCTATAAAAGTTTCACCAACTCAGGACAAAAATAGATGTTATGCCTTTCTTGCAGGCTAGAAGCTTAGACAGTGAGGCTATTCAGTCTGCCAAGACCACAGAGAAAGTCTGGCAGAATGAGGAATCCTGCCTGCCAAAGGCAGACACAATGCAGCAGATCTACAAGGCAACACCATCTACAGTGTGCTACCAGAAACTGACTAATAGTCTTGGTACATCAGCACACTATAGCTTTATGGCTTTATCTGTAGAATTTTTATTTCCTAAGGGATGCTGTCATTTTGACATGAATTACTTGTTCAGTTTGTGCATGTTATTTCTGGTCCAACATTTCCAAGTTCATTGTCACTGAAGAAAGCTTATAGGAACCCAGGATTATCTTTGCCACAGCATTCTATTCAGCGAAGTCCACCTGAAATGTTAAGGTCATACTGCAATAATGGCATGTTCATATTCAGTGTCTGATTCAGGGATTTGTTCTAGAAATTTTCCTGACCTATCCAGTTGTTGCTAAATTCATCCAAAGGAGGTGTCTGGCTGCACAACTGTTGGCAGCAGCTATCAACTAAATGGTTTTAAACTAAAAACTATTCCAATTTTCTACAAAATGGACTGGAGGCTTTCATATGGCAAAACAAAGCTGAGATTCTTCCTTGCTATTTTCTAGCTCTTGGTCCAAATTCTGTATGGCTTGAGGTCTGCTCAAATCTCACCCCAAAAGGCTGCCTTCTTCTGGCCATCTCTCTGGAAGGTTTGAAAACATATGGGCAACCACAGCATGGATATAGGGACACACAAGCACAGGCTTAAGACAAAGGTTTAGTCAATTCTGTTTAAGACCCTTCATTGCCCCAGATGGTAGAACACATGCATCAGGAAGCATGTATGTCTCTGGCAATACCAGAGCAAGATTCATTTGACTCGAGGTGAAACCACAATAACTGTGGACTTGAACAAGACTTAATTTCAATTACAAATATAAAATGCCAGTTTTGGAAGGCAAAAACATACAAATGTTTCAAGTGCTTCAAAAGCTGTTAGTGGCAGAAGACAATCTTGTTTAGAGAACAAAGAAGAATCAAATATCTGTCCAAAGAAAATCCTTGCAGTGTATAGTACAATCCACAGAACACCTGCCTCTAATGCTTATTTTCAAATTAAATAAATTCATATGTGTGAATTCCCAACAACACTAAAATGAGATTTTTGTCTCAGTATCTGCTCATTGGCTGTTGTTAAATTTCCTAGCAAATGAAGTTTCATATTAAGAGCTGATTGATCTGGGATAGTTCCAGAAGGTATTACTTTGATTTTACACTCCACATGGTTTATATTGTGTCTGCATTTACAAAATAAGGCAGTTTGATTCCACTCTGCCAGATACAACCACTCCAACTTGGAACACCAGGCTAGCCAAAACCACAGTTTCTTCACTTGTGAATAGCTGACTGTGTTGTACATGTGACACCAGTTGTCTTGGCAGTCTTTTCTTACCTCCACAACCCCGTGATGAATAGATGTGTACTGCTTCTTCTTCAGCATCACCAAAGTAATGACAATCACTGTTGCTATGACAACACCTCCCACCATTAGTCCAATGATGGCACCTTTATTTGAACCCACATCTTCAGCAAAGAACACCTACAAAAGAAAAAGAAAGGTGGCTAATAAAAACTTCACTGAGTAGATGGCTAACCTGTCTAGCTGCCACAGCACTATCAAGCCTAATGAAGTACCAGTAATTAAGCAGCATTGCATGTCACCCTAATTATTTAAAACTGGATGGCTGTATCACAAAGCTCTCATAATTGGAAAAGAGCAATTTGGGGAATGTGTATTGCCTGCAGTGTAGCAGTGCTGTGGCCACAGGGAAGACTCGTGTCTCTGCTACACATGGGTCTCAGATATTAGCTGCTTTTTTTCTTGGGTGAGTCAAGCTAATTGCAAATGACTGATAAGCTTGTAGAGGAGTAAACAGGGAGCATACAGATTACTTTTAGAATGCTAATCATGAAAGTGTCCACAAATCTACAGCTCTGAGGCTTGTTTGAACTATGTCTGATGTATTTCTTCAATAAGGGAGCAGCGAAGACCTGTAGGAAAACAGTAAAACTTGCAGACAATCAGCTGGGAGAAAATTGTCACTTCAAAGATACAGGAGTTTAAAACCCAGGGGCATGCTGATTGAAGTAGTCACAAGTGGGACACTTCAAGATTTTGCAGGGTAAAGGGACAATGAGCTAGACCTGGATGATGACCATGCTCGTGTGAGACTTAGATGAGATGACAGTTGTGTGAAAAAGTGAAAAGATTTGCTTGAATGATGGGTACTGGTAAGGCAAAGCTGTGGACAGCAAGATGTTTTACTATGAATTTAATAAGGCTAGCTTTTAGCAACAGGAGCAGGGCAACCGTTTTCACTGTCCTGCTTTGTATTCAGGAAACATGCTGGATCATTTTACATTTATGCATACATTGTCAATACCAGGCCTTTATTATTATTATTTTTAACCAAAATGAGCAAAAAGGATCAGAGAATAAATTACTTTCACAGAATTATACAACTACCTCACTCTGAAAGACTAAATACTTTGATAAGTATTTAAGAAAAATGCAGAAGGCAGCAGGAATCCAGCTGAGAATGATAATAAGCTGTATAACATTTGCACTCTTGAAGAAACACAATCTTCCTCGGAGAGGTATTAAAGCATGCCCTATAAATATTTATATTGCTCCTAGTCATAAGCAAGAACTGTGCTTAAAGTTAAGAATTCAGTGGAAAGTACACACAATGGACAGTGTGGCATAAGTTAATGTGAAGTAATAATTTCTTCTGTCGAGTTTACCTGCCCAGCACTGAAATTCTGTTACCATACTGTTTTGGAGCACTGTGCAATGCCCCAGCTAATACATATGTGCAACAGATGAAAGCCTTAAGCACTCTGAGCCATGAAAATCAACTCAATGTACAGTTAAAGGTGAACACTCCTATAAAGGAGAAAATAACTGCAATTTCAGCTCAGTTCAGAACTCTGCATACAAAATGCAATGTGCAGCTGAATTAAAAGCAATATCCTAAGGAGACTGTTTCAGTAAATCCTACCAGGGCACAGGAGAAGGAAAATACAGATGAAAGTATTTTCTGCATACTGCTTTTGAATTAAAGTTAATGGAGAAGGGCATCAGCTAAGACATGGCATGTGGTTAACAAGTATGCCCTGGAAGGCATCAGTCCAGCACCTTCTCAGCAATACCAGAATCCTTGCTCAGTTCCAAGTGAAAGAATAACCTAGAGGACAGCTGACTAATTTTTAAATAATGGTTGTACTTACCAATAAAATGTATGGCATAAAATTCTTAAAAAAGATGGGAAGGTTCCATTTTAGGCATGACACAGATGAACCAGCTGCAGGGATTGCAATGCATTCCCTGTCAGCCACCAAACTGATCAGGATGGTACCAAACCATGTAAACATAAAGGCTGCTGCTGGGATGTGCTCATGACACAGGATCAATTACTCTTGTGTCTAAAACACATTCCCCCAAGTTCCTTCCCTTCAGTAAACTGCATGGGCTTTCTCCATCAGGATGTTTAACCCCTGTGAAGCTAAGCATGTCAGAATTTCCCAAATTAGTGCTAATGCATTTTGGATTAGCCCATCAAACTGGGAATTCTCAGCTCTTGGCATCAAAGAGATGGCAGAATATCTTTTCACGCAGTGATTGCCTAGTTCAAATGCAAATTTGAGTCCCATGTTAATTTCAATTTTCAGCACTACTTAGCATTAAGAAAAAAGCTTTCAAGTTTAATATCAGGATAATGAAAGTCACAGAACTGAAATCTCATAATGTCACACACCTTTACAAAAGAGGGAGCAGAAAAGGTTTATAGTCAACACTGCTCTATGGGTTCTTCATTACTTATTAGGGGACTGAAAAAAAGCTTTTAGAAGATGCTTGTTCTTAATTACATTGCTTTTAGTTGCTGTTTTTGTGTTCAGTACAAGTATGGTTCAAATGAGGAGCAATATTTTGCTCCTACTTGCCCTTCACCTGTTTATAATTTAATATACCTTAAAGGAACAAAACACAAAGATACAGCCAAGCACGAATTAAGGCCAGTGGAGAATTCCTCTTATCCAAAGCACGAAATCCTGTGAAAGGTTATGCTCCATGGAATTCAGCCTCCTTCATGTACCACCACCACCTATCAACTGTTTTGACAGAAAACTATTCCTGAAACAGCTTCACTCTATTTCTTGCTGCACCATGCTGCCTGTCTCCATTAAAGCTGTGGGTTTCTGTTTTTTTTAATTTACTCAGTGTTTTCCTTCCTCTGTATCTCTAGTTATGTGACCATGACAGATGGACTGTGGGACAAGCATTGCCCACATGGCCACATCCAGTCACGTGGCAGTGCAAGAGCAGGAACTGTCAGAATTTCCTCTTGTGACACTTGATGCCTCTCCATCCTCCCTGATGAAATTATCCCAGAAATTACCTGTTGAAAGTTGTTGCTGCCACTTCCAGCACTCCCAAATGCGGCCACCAGCTCAAATCTGCATCAGCGGCTCGCACCACACACGTGGAAAGCACCATTTGCTCACTCACCAGCTTTTGATGATGAACTTCATACCCCGAGTCATGCCGGAACTCCGCGTCCATCTTCACTTCCGAGATCTCTTCTGTTTTCACATTGGTCAGGCCGGACCCTGCAACGACAGCTCGTTACAGCGTCCAGCCGGGGGCGCCCTGCTTACCAACGCCGCTCCGCAGCGGTGTCAGTCACACGCAGGAGGTGCGATGCAACATGAAAGGGAACGGGGAGGAAAGTGAGTTACAGCTGATGTTACAGCCCCTTTGAGGTGACACAGGATGAGCTGGTAAAATTTCTCCTCTGTTAAATGCTCCCTAATCCACTGCAACTGTGTTGGTACAAGCAGCAAAGGCTTCCAGCAGGAAGCATGGCGAGAACTAAGCTGCGAGGGACCAACGGCCGACTCTGGAATTGGTTTGCAGGGTCTAGACTGATCTGCTCTGACAGCCTCTTTAGCAATGTCAGGAAAATTTGGTGTTGAGGCTGAAATCTTCCCCTTCCCTAAGCTCAGGCTGCTGTGAGAGCAAAAAAACCCCACATACTCATGATGTGATGGGGGGAACCCCAGATACTGTATTTTCTTGGTTCCTGTGAGTCTCTGCCTTTTACACAAACATACACACATAATAGTAATTTAAATGTTTGTTTACACAGTTCCTATTTGTTTTCTGATTTCAGAGAGCTTAGAATTATTATAAGTCTTAACTTCAGCCTGTGGGATGGTAACTGTCCCTTCCTGACTAGAAACTTACAATAAAAAAAGTAAAGCAAAGTTCACAGTGATTTTAGTGGTAGATTGCAGTCCTGTTCTCCCCTTACCTGAAGGGGAAATGCTGCACTCATCTAACTGGAAAGAAGGCCAGGATTTCCTCTTGGAAAATAGGATAATAAGTCAGACTTACAACAGCCAAGCAGTGCATTGTCTATGTGTTTCTATGAATGTTTTGTCCTGAAAAGCTGGCTCTAGCTTATAAAAGAACATATGGGTATTCGTGTAGCTGGTCATTTCCTTCTCAGTACCAACTGACTGCATGACATTTCTTGGAGGTACAAACACTGCAGAAGCCTGATGTTTATGAGAAGTTATTTCCTCACCCAATCTAATGTGGTAAGAACAAATTGGTTCATATTCTTTGCCTATATTTATTTCAGCATTTTATCACTCCAAGTCCTCTCTCCAAGACTTAATTCTGATTTTTAGTATTTTTGGCTGACCTTAAGCTATGATGCAGAGGAAGAACCTCTTCTAAAATTCTCAGCACTACCGACTGCTCTTGAGCTCCACCATGTCTCTGGACTCTCAATAAATTCTTGAAGACATCTATGTGCCAATGACCTCCACAGTCTAAAGTAGTATTCAGTGCAAGAATTATTGCCCTTTTATTGCCTTTGAATATGCAATTTCTTTTCTTTACTAAATGCTGATTTATTTTTGTATTATGAGCCAGCAAGAACAGACCTTCCCAAGAACTTCTCTGACCTGTATGGACTATCCCATTCCAAAGTTTTAATCTTTCTTTTCAGAGTAAACAATGCAAAGGAGAGAACAAGAACCATATTCATGCAGTAAATTGCTTATTATTATTTTCTGGCTGCCCCATAAAATCTACCTTGCAGTTTAAAATCAAACCATGATGTCCTATCAATGAAGCATAAGAGGAAACGGAGATTAAGGAAATAAAACACACATGGTACCTGCAAAGAGACTGAACTTTCTATGCTCAAAAATGGTGTGGGTAGTTTTCCAAGCTAAAGTAAGAATACAGTTTACAATTCTTTGTGCATCATCTCAAAATAGCCCCTGCAGCTGCACTGCCGGGAAGCGAAGAAATTGAGGTATAGCTGGTTGCACAGAGGCTCAACTCTTCAAAACCCTCCCCACCTTTTTGTTTTTTAGGATTAAAAGGAGAGGGGAAAAAATACCCCCAACAGTGTAATGGCAGTGATTGCCATTCATTAAATGGCTGGGGGGAAAGGGCTTTCCCAAGACATGGTTCACTGCCTGCAGCTCCAGTGGCTGGAGAGGAGGCAGCTCCCAGCTGCTCCCCACTGCCACAGCCATGGCTGCCCTGCAGACAGGCTGGCAAGAGCACCATGTGAATCTCCCCTCAGGCCAGGGCCTAGGGAACCACACAACTCTACTGCTACATCTGGCTCATTCACTGAAGCTATCAATAGTGATTAGAATATAGCCATACCTATGCAAGATACATCTGTGAAGCATCAAGTTGTCTTTTGTTGAGGGAATGTCTGCCTCTCAAACCTTAGAGGTCACTAGAAGAGTTGGGAAGCACATGAGAAATTGTTTTGGCTTGGAGTGAATCTGGATTTCCAAAAAGCCTTTGAAAAATTCCCCAGTCAAAGCTCTGGCAGAAGCTATGATGACAAGGATTAAGAGGGCATGTCCCTCGTGAGTTCCCACAATTGATTAAAAGATAGGAAATTGAAGTGTAAATAAACAGCCATTTTTCACAATGGAGGAAAGTTACCAGCAGGGTCCCACAAGGATCTGTGCTGTGCTGGTTGTAAAGTGGTCTGGATAAGGGAGTGAACAGTGCCGTGACAAGGTTTGTTGACAAAATAATAATAAAAGGACAGTCAAAGTAAAACCAGCTGCAAAGAACCTCAGGAGGATACTACAGATTCTGAGTGGACAATCAAAGGAAAATTGTATTAGCTGTTGATACAGTGTGAAGTGGTGCTCACAGGGATATACATCCTTAACTATACATACACAACAACAGGCTCTAAATGAGCTCTGTTCCACCCAGGACAGAGGCCTTGCAGTCACTGCAGGTAACTTGCTGTGGGCAGTTGGCTCAGTAGCAGTCAAGAGGGTAAAGAGAAAGCTAGGAGTGATCATGAAGGGACAGAGAAAAGAGAAAACATTGTTACACCACTGTATAAATGATGCATCCTCATTTTCTATCTGGCTATCCATTCTGGTCACCCCACCTCAACTGAAGGCAGAACTAGAAAAGACAGAAAGCAGGGAGAGACAGATGATCACTGGTATAGAATGGTTTCTTTACAGGAAGGACAAGACAAATCTGCAGTCTTCAGACTGGAAAAGACAACTGCAGTGACACTACAGAAGCCTGTGAATGACAAGGAGAAAGTCTACAGAAACTGCTTAGTCATTATTTCTCCAAAGAATGTACAGGACACCAATGACACAGATAAAAACAAACAAATCCCAAAACAACGAAGTGTATACATACANTGTGTGTGTATATGTGTGTGTGTGTGTGTAATTTGGCATAATGCAAAATTGGGCTGTGGAAGTCACTGGCACAAATAATGAGAATGTTCAAAATACAAATGAACAAATGCAAAGGAGAACAGTTTCTAAACACAATGGTGAAAGTACAACTTCCAATCCTGTAAACTGGTGCTCTTCTGCAAATAATTGATTATATAGTAAGAGAAGCATAACTCTGCATTGGAATAATTAAATACTTGCCACGAGTGGGGCTATATCTACCTTTCCATCATGTTACATAACTGAATTTAGACTTTCTAGTTAACCAACTTCTCTTTATCTATTTATTTTTATGCNTAACTATACATACACAACAACAGGCTCTAAATGAGCTCTGTTCCACCCAGGACAGAGGCCTTGCAGTCACTGCAGGTAACTTGCTGTGGGCAGTTGGCTCAGTAGCAGTCAAGAGGGTAAAGAGAAAGCTAGGAGTGATCATGAAGGGACAGAGAAAAGAGAAAACATTGTTACACCACTGTATAAATGATGCATCCTCATTTTCTATCTGGCTATCCATTCTGGTCACCCCACCTCAACTGAAGGCAGAACTAGAAAAGACAGAAAGCAGGGAGAGACAGATGATCACTGGTATAGAATGGTTTCTTTACAGGAAGGACAAGACAAATCTGCAGTCTTCAGACTGGAAAAGACAACTGCAGTGACACTACAGAAGCCTGTGAATGACAAGGAGAAAGTCTACAGAAACTGCTTAGTCATTATTTCTCCAAAGAATGTACAGGACACCAATGACACAGATAAAAACAAACAAATCCCAAAACAACGAANAATAATGAGAATGTTCAAAATACAAATGAACAAATGCAAAGGAGAACAGTTTCTAAACACAATGGTGAAAGTACAACTTCCAATCCTGTAAACTGGTGCTCTTCTGCAAATAATTGATTATATAGTAAGAGAAGCATAACTCTGCATTGGAATAATTAAATACTTGCCACGAGTGGGGCTATATCTACCTTTCCATCATGTTACATAACTGAATTTAGACTTTCTAGTTAACCAACTTCTCTTTATCTATTTATTTTTATGCTAAAATAAAATATTTTTCAGTAACTGAGAAGAAGGAAAAACGTTCCAAAACTTTTATCAGAGGTGTGTGGTTCAGGTGAGCTGCAAACATCTAAGAGCTGCCTAATACTACTCTAATCTTGCACTGAAGACAAGCATGTGAATAAAAGTTAACTATATTACAACAAATTGAATTCTGACACCAAACAATGTCTTTTCACTACCATGTCTAAAATACACAACATAAATACAAAGCCAATGTAAAAGGAGAAAAGTGAGACGAACAGCCTCACTGCAAATTCACAAATAATTATTAGTGCTTTTTCTTCTGAATTACATCCTATCTTTAAGGGACTTGCATCCCAAATAACTTCAATTTAAAAATGCTACAATTCAGCTAGTAAATGTAAACTTATAGCTGTGGATGCAATTAGCTGTGTGTTATCTACTACACTGCTTGTAATGGCTTCATTTACCCATTAAATACCAGTCTAGCAACATTCTGTGATTTTGTTCTGCAATGACCTGAAACAGCATTAGCTGTGCCTGTTGTATTCCAGTTTCAGTTAGAGGTACAAATTAAACCTCCAAGTGGAGCACAGTTGAAAACTGCCAGGTCTGAGTGGTTCCTACACAGGATAAAACCAAAAGCAGCATGGTTAAGCAGCAGATGTAATGACTGCAGTCAGGAAAACATCCAGCTCCGTGCCCACAAACTGTGTTTGAGTAATGGCACAAACAAGAGAACACTTTTTTTTTTAATCAAGGCCTGTCAGAAGGGTAAGAAACACCTTTATCTGGGTACAGCTTCATTCAAAATAAAAAGGGTGGATTGAAAGGAATGCAGTGCTTGAACAATTACCCAGGTAGGCAGATGCATGTTCTCACTAGAAGGACAACTACTACTTTTATATGACTATGACTTTGTGCAGGTCATTTCATTTTGAAATGAAAGAAAAATTAAGATCATGGACTCCCTTACACAGATTAAAATGAAGATTATATACTCAGTTTTGTAAAGACATTTGTAAAGACATTTAAACTACATTTCAAGTATCTTTCAGGAGTAAGCAAAAACAATCTAATGGAGAAAATCAATTTATGATTTTTATTTGATAGGTGCAGACAGCTGGATTAAGAAAACTGTATTGAACTAACAACACTAAGACAGGGAAAAAAACCTGGCAATTTCTGGCTAGAAAATAATAAATAATTCACTAAGCTGCTCTATGCCCTCACCTCATACAGATTGCAGCACATATGCTAACAATTCTGCAGAAGAGCCATTAGGCTCACAGAGCCTCTGCAGCCATGTATGTAAAAAAAACCCTCAGCCTTCTATATACTGTAATAGAGATGGACGTGTCATGATTTATCAGTGGAAAAGGCAGAGAGAGAAGCAGCTTTATGTGCAATGTCTCCTTAAAATTACTGACCCTTTGCAAAAACAATCAACTGACAAAGAGTAGGGAGAATGAAAAGAAAACCCCAAACAATACTACATGGAAGAAAGTAGCACAGTTAATATCAAATCCTTGCTTTGTGAATTACAGGTGCACTGTGAGTAATGTAATTACAGCTGCTAATAGTCTAATTACAGCTGCAACTGTGCAACAGATAAAAATATGTTCTACCCTGAACAGAGCATCAGTTATTTACTTTATCATTTCAAATTTCAGAAGATCTGCTGATACTGAGCAACACCCATTCTTTTGGTTGGATTTTTTATGAGCAGCTGCATGTATTAATCTGACTTCAGGTCTCTTGTTAATACTTCTTCATTCTAGAAGAATATCCTTGTTTTTCAGACTTTTTTATTTTTCCCAAGAAAAAATGGCCATGAACTGTAAAAACTGACTAACCCCAAAGGATAGTGACTGCAAAAATAAGTATATTGTTTCCTTTTTTAACCTCTAACATAAAAAAAATATTTATGATTAGCAAATAATTAAAAAACACATTTCAACCATCAGAATCCCTTTTGTATTTCAGAGTTTAATTAAGCATCCATTTACTTTCCTCTATTTCATGAAGCTAGTCAGACTGGTTATTAGTTTTTTGATAAATTGAAATTTTATCACAGAGAAATTGTTTTTGTTGAAAAATCAGGTGGATCCCATGATTTATTACCAGAATCAGTAAGGACAAATTTGTGGGAGTGGATCTGGTGATTAAAGCTGTAAGGAACTTCAAGGTCTACCAGGAATAGTGAAAAGAACACATTTTGCTTTCCACTGTGAGCAGTTTAGCACTACTGTAAAGAGGCAAAATCCCTGTCTCACTTTATGCTGTGAAAATTGAAATGCAGGCACAGCAGTGACAGCTTCAGTCTCTCCAGGGAAGCAGCCATCCCTCTGCACAGAGGAACGTGGCGTGCATCCGTGCAAGGCCGGAGAGGCTCATTCTTTGTGCCAAAAGCAGAGGACAGACCTTGGCTGCACTTAAATGCTGTGCAAAAAGCCACAAAGGCAGCACAGGTCTCTGGGCAGCACTGCTTTTGCACTTGAGCAGGAAATTAAGGAAATATCCCATGTGACTGTCATAATGCAGAAGATGCAGGGAATTTCAAGTGTAATGGTCACACACTGAAATATTTTTTACCTTTCCTCAGTAGCCTATTGCACACACTCACAAAGATCAGCCATGACCTGTGCAAGCAGTACTTTCAGTACTAGTTGTATCACCCCAACTAACACAGTACTCTGATACATATCATTTCACTCCTGAAACTGAAGTGTGGCAGTGTGAGAAAATCTGGTCTCTAGAGAAGGGAGACCAAAGATTTGTCTGTGTACAAGTGGGGAAATAGAAGGGCTGAAGGAGTTATCTTCAGCAATAAAATATGGGCCTCGTAACAGGAGATTTTTCAAGACAACTGAAATGGAATTAGTTAACAATAGCAAACTATATTACATGAAAATGACTAGAATGAACTAACATTACAAAATTTGGACTAAACACATTCATGCTTCATTTGTGATCACAATTCTACTGCTCTTTGGGAAGACACCTAATCCAGAAGGCAGAGATAACCCCATCGCTGGGGGGCTGTTCCCTGATCCCATCATTTTGACACTGTTGTACAGCTAGCTCTGCACCTGTTTCCAAGCTCTCTTCATGAAATAAGACTTAAAACACAAATAAAGACATCAGACTCTTAAAACAATGCTAGAAGCACATCATCTGGCCAGCCTTAAGATGTATGCCAATTGCTGTAACACAGGAGTTTATCTGACTTCCCATTACAATGATTTCTGTAGTTGGTAATCACTGGTGAATTATCAGTAAGGTTTAAATATGCTAGAGAGATGCTGCACATAATGCTATCTACGGGATGTCTGGAGGAAAAAGATGAATGGAGAAACAAATGGAAAAACGAGTCTATCTCATCTAATCTGAAAGAAACCCACAATGACAATATAACACTGATATAATTCTGACCCTAAAATATACTAATTAATCTGTGTGTTAGAGTTCCTCTTCTGAAGCAAAAGGATGTTTGCTCTTAATGGCATCAGCCATTTCTAGATAATCCTGAACAAAAACATGGGAAAAAACAATCTAAGACGTAAAAAGAAATTAATATGAAAAGCAAGATTTTACTTTTGAAAACAGGATTTGTCCTATTTAACTTTTCCAAACATTTGCAGCCTGACTCAAGATGGTAATCTCCTCTTACTCTGAAATCAGTAGGAAGACTTAGGTACTTAGAGATAGAAAGTAATCACCCCTCTCTATCCTAGAACAGCTGTGTATGGAGGTGTCCTCACTGAATACAGGGGGAAAATACATCAATACATGTACCAATTCTTAAGATACCTTTAGTTAGACAAGATAAATATCTCAGAAAAAAATCTTTATGTGCCCCGAAATCCTAAAACTGTACGTAAGATTTCTTCATTAACACTGATTTACAAGAAATTGTACACTCTGCATAGGGAATCTGACGTTTCTGTCACACACTCCCAAATTAAAAGTATTCTCTGCACTATGAGGTACCATGTCTAGTGCATCCTGCACCTGCCAAAGCATTATTATTAGAAGGGATGACAAAGTGATATGAGTCTCAGTCCTGAGTCTGGATTCCAAACCCGCTTGACAGCACTCTCACAGTCTGGGGGGGTTTGTGTGGGAACTCTCCCCTGGTTCATGGAATAAGCATTACATTTTAAGAGAGGGTTATACCCAAGGAAAGGTGATCATTCCAGCTCAAGCTGACCACATGCATGCTAGGGAAACACATGTTAGGTAAAAGCCATGCAAGTTATATACCTACCTGGTCGTGTGGTGAGTCCTCTGTCTGCAGCTGGGCGGGCGTCAACTGGCTCGACTGGGCGTGTGCAGAAAAGAAACAGAAAAGCAAACAAAAAATAAGCAAAATCCCCCAAAATGATAAAGTCAACTGCTCTTCTGTTGAGACAGTGCAGGAGACACACACTGCATAAACATACCAAAGCAACAGCAAGAGATCTGCCTTCAGTTAATCCTGGAAATAAAAGCAAGGAATGGGCACAACTTCAAAAGGAAAGCGTCTCGGCTCAATTTTACATCTTATTCTGGTTACTGCTTAAAGTGAAAAACCATCAGGATCAAAGAATTTCTGTCTAGAAGAGCGAAACTATATTCAATATGTGCAAACTTTTTCTGGTTGCATGATCAGAATTGGCAGCAAAAATGGACATGAGTGAGTTTTTGCAGCCAGTCTTGATCAATGCTGACTTATAAACCCACTGAACACATGAGCTGTAGCAAGCTGCAGCTGATTCCCTAGGGAAGAGAAGTTTGTCCTGCCAGCCCAGTCAGCAGTCTGCACTACTTGCCAGCACCTGACACAATCCAGCCAGCTGCTCTTGGCCACTCAGCACGTCACTTGGCTGCAAGTGCCCTCCAGAACCATCTGGAGTCCCTGTCACCATATCCTGTCTTTTGGTTCTTGCTGCTGGCCAGTGTGCTGTTTGCTCCAGCTCCTTCTACTCTTTTTCTTGGTTCCTACCTGTAGTGCTAACTCTCCATCAGTCTGATTTTAAGCCCTATTCTTGACCAGCCTCAACTCTTCCCCTCAAACCTGGTATACTTCTGCCACACTTTACTGACCTTTGCTCAGTTCCAGCTATGTCTTTTCTTCTGACTGATCTTACATGTTTCAGATTCCTGGGGATGACCCACTTTGGCCACAAATCTGGTTATGACTCCACTGATTTTGGCTGACACGAACACCACACCTGGCAAATCCATGTCCATATCCCATGTTTCATTTTCCAAGCACCCAGCTGCACACAGTCACTCACACATCGTGCTGGAGTGAGACTTGGTTGGTCTCAAAACTAAGAGCAGGTACAGCCTAAGGCAATGGTTTCAAAGGACTTAAAAGGATGCTAATAGCTGTGCAGTTCAGCTACAAACCACAAATTCACAAAATAAAGATCTGTCTCAAAAAAACCTTCTGTAGCTCCATCCTCTTCAATCTACTTCTGCTTTACAGTAACAAACTTTCACTGTTGTGATTTAACTTATCACTGATGATGGTGGAGAAACTTGAATGACATGACCTAAGTCACTCAGGTTTCTGATTAATTTGCTCTGGCACCTAAGTAAACTATCAATTCCAGATGAAACATAAATTATTAAAGTATTCAATAAATTTGTCCATGAGCAACATAAAACACTCCTTGGGAAAAAAATTTTTACTATCTCATTGCATTATTTAATACACAGGAACATTTTTGCAGTACATTCCAGTCAGCCAGTGATGGTGGTGAAATAAAATCAATTCTCATGCTAGAAATCTGCTGGATCTGTAATCATTTTCATGCCAGCAAATAAAAAGCTCTTCCTGAAGTAACACACTCATTTCATCATGGCACAAGGCTAATAACTTATCTCACATAGCTCATTGACATGTATTTTATAAGACTGTCACTCATCATTTGCTAGAATTTATTTTGATTTGTTTTCAAAGGAAAGTAAGTTCAACACTGAAATTTATTGCGTGTCTAAATTCCCAATTTTAGTCACAATTTTCTGGTCTATCAGAGACACAGCTGAACAGTTCTAAACTTACATTTGAGAACCTCTATTTTGCTTACATCAGAAAGATGTCAATTTTCAGGGAACAACGTGAAATCACAAAGCTTAACTCAACTCAAAACGTTCTGTGGTTTCTCCCCCTGCTGTACATACCTTCATTTTCAGTATTGGCTGGAACAGAGTCAACACCAAAGGGATGCCATGGCTGGAGGTCATCTAGACTGAACTCTCCATCCACTGGAAGAAGTTCAACTGTGGTCTTAGTTTCCGTCAATGAAGGCATGAGAGCATCATTTCCATAGCTGATCCTGGGTTCACTGATCATATTGGCCAAAACATCATCAGAATAGTTTTGCTCTTTCTGGAGTAATTCATCTGCAAGGAAATTTCAATACAGAAGAGATGGCATTTTTAAGGACATGTTTCCAATGCTATTAAAGTAATAATTTGCTTTTAGGAGATGCTGTTTTCTTATGATAAAAAAAAACATAAATGCTTGGGATAGTCAAACCTCTGTGATAAGCACTGCTGGTAAGTAAGGTATTTTTTTGAAACATCAACCAGAATTGTTCAATTCTGTTTCCTGTCTACATTTCCACCACATAACAGTTCACAGGTCTGTGCTTTACATGTCCCTGGACTCTTCTGCACCACTTTTAAAAGAAGCACAAACCAATTCCCTTCAATTCAATATTTGCCATAAGTCAACATGCAAGAGGCCTTAAATCCTAAATCATCTCAACAGTTACACAGCTGGGCCTGCTACGCTGACAGAGAGGGGTATCCAACTCCCATGGGGATATTGTGATTCTACCCAAATCTGTAGAGGCTGGGAGGGATGAACAAAAACCATCCCTCTCTCAACACTCCCCAACTGGGAGCACGTGGGCGCTGGCGCTCGCAGGCTCCATTGTTCCTCCCTCAGCTGTGGTGCACAGCACAGACAGGAACTGACCCACACAATAGCTCAAGTGAGGCAGACAGACACTACAACCAGCAGATTACCATCACATTCATTTTACAAGTGTGGAAACAATGGCCTAAATGAATCAAGCTCATCTGACATGATGAATCAGACATGAATGATAGTGAGAAATTGGAAGTGCCTGGCTTAGGAAACTGCGCTGGAGTCCATGAGACTGAGGCAGCTGTGTCTGCATCGAGTAAATGATTTGTAAACAATTGTTTCAATCTCTGAACTGCTAAAAAAGTTTGCCCTAGGATTTCCAGTTATTGACACCAGCTGGCAAAGTCCACAATCAATTTTTCAGTGTTGATTTTGTTCCAAGTATTGATGGCTGTTTGAATCATCAGTTACGCTCACGGGAAGCCATACAGCCTCGCTGTTACCCAGTGACACAGTACTCCCGCCCTTCTTCACAGCTCCCAACTCAATTCCCCTGCCCTGAAAAAGACAATTCCCTGAATAAGCAGCAATACAGATACATCTGGAGGCTAGGATGTCCATTCAAGACTCTTTCAGGAGTTTTATTCATGTGGTGAATTCTCTTCATTACTATGTGCTGAAAATAGAGATTCTAGGCTGCTCTTCAAAATTTCATCTCCTGTCACACCAACGAGACAAAGACCCCATGACTAAGGAGTGTGTTGAATTTTTTTGTCCCTCTGAAAGCATGTGCTCAAAAGCAACCACGACCTTCTGAAAAACCCAAGAGTCCTAAAGGACCTCAAACCTCCCAGCAGCTCTGGATTTGGTGTGAGGGCACCAATTGCTGCTTCTCTTTCAGACACCCAAAGTTCTCCTTCAGGCACACAAACCCTGTCTCTCTCAGGATGAGAGACAGGTTCACTACTGGTAATTCACTAAAACACTTCTAATATTCATCATCTTATCAGTGACCATTCAGTCTGAACTGAACACGTTTTTTCCTGAAGTTACGGTTGCTTTTGAGCTCACTCAAAACAGCAAAATTAAAAAGTCAGCGACCATCCTGTTCTTAAAGGCAGAAATTAAGATTGTTTGAGTCATAGCAATCGTTTCATTTGCACATTAACACATCTTAACCAGTTTGAAGACAGTTTAAATCATGCAAATGTTGCATCTCACAATCAGGATTCACCAAGAACCTTTACCTAATCATTTATTACAGTGCATGTGATGAGGTAACATGTTTAGATGCAGTTTTCAGTTGTTTTTCAGCTAATTCAAGACATCATAGTTAATAATCTTCAAGATGAGCAGAGGCCTAAAGGAGTGGTACTGATATAATGCAGTTAAGGTTATAACCAAATCTGAATGTCTGCATCTTGTCAGCTGAATGAATCAAACCCCTCCCAAATTGTTAAATATGAAAACAAGATCTCCTTAAGGAGCTCTTAAAAATTCTTTAAACCAAACCAAACTACGTTTTACCTGCACATCTGTATTTATATCAGAGCTCTTACATAATCTGACTGCATACTTATAACCCACAGTTATGTTTGTGGCATTTCCACAAACTTAATGCAAATGAACAGATGTATTTCATGTTCAGGAGGCACTTAATACTTCCCCACAAGTAATTTCTAGTGAGATGTGTTGTAAATAAGGGTTTATGTAGTGAACTCTAAAATGCAAAGTATTAGTAGGACAAGTAAGGGTTTTAGAGAGGAGAGTGTTGGTTCAAAGGGCTTTCTGTACATGCAATACACGCAAATTCTACAGATGGGTATTTAAGTCACTTGTATATCATCCTGTAAGATTGATATATGTAGTTTATTGCACCCAGCAGGAGGTTCTCCTCTGATGTGAAAGGAATGAATATACTAGAAAATACCATGGGTATTTCCTCCAGCTTCTGCCCAAGTCAGGGAAATTTCAAGCATGAGCTTAAATTTAGTCATGCTGAAGTTCATGCCTTACCACAAAGAGTTAAGCTCCACTGAATTGCAAGCATATTGTTATTCTAAGGTGTTTTGCTGCATCAAGAATTACAAGATTATAATGTTACATACTACTAGGTGTCATAATTATAACATTATCAAGCTGCAAAACACAATTATGTGGTACTCAGTGTTGAACTAATTCATTTGTATAGTGCAAGTCAAATACAATTTAGAAAGCAACCCTGATGAGACTTTATTGAAAGTGACCTGCCTATTGGAAGGTGTGAGAGTTGCTTTGTTGCCTGTAAGCTTTGAAGATGATAAAAGAACAATACTGTTAGATCATTACTGTGAAATACTGGAAAAGAGCCCAGCCTGCAATGTTCAGATCCATACTGACAGAGAAATGTGACCAGCCCATCAGAATTAAGCTTTCTTCTCTGGTTAGCCTTAGCTGGAAAGTTTTACAGTGCAAGATGTCTCTCTCTCAGGGTTAAACTGAGACTGAAAGAGCAAGAACCATGGAAAACAATATTTCATAGTTTTTATTTTCTGTCCTTCTAAGGTAAGTAGCAGCTGTAGCTTTTCAGATTTCAGAAATTACTTCTGTTTATGAGAATCTTGTTCAGTAAGGTGAAAAGACTCTTCCTTCTTCAAGTTCTCAGAAAATGAATGCATTTTGAACAGCTGACCTAAGTAATTTTTCCTAGAATAAGAGAATAATCACCCCATAGGCTTCTACAATATGCTGCTGCCTGACAGTCATACTTTAGAAGAAACACACCTCTGAACTTAAGAATAACTGCAATATTTAGAACCATACTAAGAAGAACTTGCTTCTAATATATATTTTAAAGTCACAACTTTATCACTTTAATTTCCCACTTCTTGCTGCTTCTGCTCTTCCAGCATATATAGATTTCAATGTTTCCTAAACCATAGAATAAAAAAATCCTAAAGTGAGCCTCCTTCTGTAATCAGGCACAGAGAATAATGTTTCAGTTAGATTTGCCTTGCACACAGTTTGTCTTATATAAAAAAAACCCCTAAGATGCTAAACATATTCACAGAGCAACTGTCCTTTTGCAGGTAGATCACACTACAACAAGTTTTCTGGTAGGCGACAGTGTTCAAGGCATGATAAAGCTTGGGAGATCCAATTCAGGAAAACATTTATTACCATGTAATGATTAATTTCAGTATGACCTAGGTGTCTTTTTCATTAGGGATGGACTTCAGTGCAAATTTAGTTTTGTACGTGGCTATGAAATTGCAGAGAGCTCTGAGCAAAGGTTCATGAGAATTTCCACACCATTTATATCAAGGAGGATCAGATTTATCCTCCCCATTTTTACAGTCTGCTATGAAATTATTTTTGATTTTGTAAGAAGGTTGCTATGATACCCTTTACCTTCAGTGAAAGGATATTATAATTATTATAGACCCGTAGCTACCTGACAGCTACATAAATTATTTATTAATTAAAATTGAATATCAATATATGGCTATAGATGTGTGAACATCTATAATTAAAAAAAAAAATAATTTAACAGTCAGTCATCTGATCTATGACTGGATTTCCCCTTCAGTTCAAAGCCGAGTATTAAAAGGCATTTGTGTGACAAAATAAGTCCAATACCAGAAGCTTGTGTTATCTCTGATAAAATAGAAATTAAAGACTCTGGTCCTCCCTTTCACAAAATCAAGACCTTTTGTCTATTTCTGTGTTTTTGAATGAAAAACTGAGACCAAGGTTTTCAATACTGGAATTTCTGAATTCTAGCATGTGGAAAGTGCTCTGCAGGTAAGAGAATGGCAACCTGACATCAAGGTAGACAAAGAAATAACAAAAACACACCCGGGGGAAAAAAAATAAATAGAATTTTGCAAAATGGCAAAAAAAATTCGTATAAAAAACTGCTAGAGAATTTTATTGTCTTATTTTCTAAAAACATTCTCTATACATTATTTATCAGTCTTATTTACTGATTAAAAGGATCAGATTTACTTGCCAACCTTAAAACACTTTCTAAAATGTGAAAGTCAGTTACTCATCTTTTTCTACAAACACTAAAGGTCAGGGAATGAATGCCACAACAATTTATGATGTGTACTGAACTCAGAAGCCACTTGGGAATCACTAAATAATCCATAAAAATATATAAATCTGTATGCTAATTTGTTGCACCTAATTCCCTTGGTGAAAAGAGTATTTTTGATTTGACACACTTATAATAGCTTAAAACACAGTTCACCAAAACTGATTCGTGCAGCATCTGCTCCAGATAAAATATATTTTACCTATTAACTGTCATGTTTGGCACTTGATAGCCCAAACATATCTGAGTACTCTAAAGAGATGCATTTATCAAATTTAACAAATAATTAATTGGGATATGATCTCTTCTCATGGCTTTTTCTCCATTAATTCATATGCATGGTCTAATAGAAGGAGGCAGAACAGTGAAAGGACTGGAAGCCTGCCTAGGCAGCACTATTGATGGCAATGTATTTTTATTAAATTGGGCATATGAGAATCACCCAGAGGAGAAAGCTGTGCTGATGGTAGATTGCTTCATTTGTAATCCCATGTGCATGGGAACTGCCTGGTAGGTTACTGCAACATTTCCATCAATCCAGCTCTTCTGTAAAATCACATCTCCACTGTAATTCTTTTCCCTTTTTATCCCAAGAGCAAGAGCTTGCCTAGCAAGAATATGTCAGATACTCATGGCCATAATTAGCACCTGTGAATTTCTACTCTGCACATCTGAAAACTGAGTAAAGCAAAATTTACTAACATTGTTGGCATTAGAGGCACATTTAGCCATCCCCCTCAGAATACTTGCCCATAGTAATGCATTTCAGACTTCAAGTGTTTGAATTCCCTCTGGATTCCAGAGACTGCTCTGGGAATGATGACTGACATGCTAGTTCTTCAACAGATAATATGCAAGGCTTTAATATACAGCCTGTGCAGTCAGTCTGCAACTGGTTCTCACTGGACACTGTGATTTGCAGACATGTAAGACTTAAGATGATTCATTTGCTCCTTTCACAATTTAACACTTCCTATTAGGAATCTGATTTTAGAGTGAATCAATCACACAGGATGACACAACTGCATTTCAAAATCAAGTAATTGGGAAAAGAAAATCCATCATTTAACAGTAAGTATGAAGTGGAAGCTGTTGTTGGGAGTGTCTGTGCTCCCACGATTTTGGGCTGCTTCAGTACTCGTGGACCATGACTACACTGACTTAAGATGGTAGGAAGATGACATATTTATAATTTAAATACAGTGCATCAAGAAAAATTTCAGTAACTAAGCACAGTGACATTTTTGGAAGTGTATTTTACTCAAGTAACATTCACAACATTTGAGATTTAAAAAGGGTTTTTGTGCCCAAAAATTAGGATTCCTATCTCTTCTGAAGCATGTTAATGACCGTGACAAGACACAATAGACCATTTAGCTACAAAAGATGGGGCTGATATAGCATGCTACTAATGAAAGCATTTGAGAACACTGTCAGTGAATTGCATTCATATCTATCTTAATCATTTGCTATTCTCTGCTTAATTTTCTATGACAGTTAAATAATCTGGACAGAAAATAAGAGATGCTTAGAAGAGAAAAATGTTGGATCCATTTCCAGGATTTTCTTCCTTGTTTCCTAAGTTGCAGTAAGGCACATATTTTCCTAGCAGACAGAGCTGAGTTTCCAACCTGGAGAAGTAAACTGAGATTCCTCAGGCCTTCCAAGCTCCTGAATGGCACACAGCATTTACAAAGCCTTAGCAACATGGAACTGTCATTCCAGTGGCAACTGCCTTTGCCTATTAAAACATAACATACTAAGGAAGGACAGTTAGTTTGACAAGACATGCAAACTCCTGCACCAGGAGAACCACCTCATGAACACAATATATGGGAGTTAGCCAACTGGGAAGCAGCTTGACAGAAAAGAACCCAGGGGTCCCTTTCTGTTTGACATAAGCTATACATGTTCCCTTGCTGCAAAGGAAGCTAAGGTTATTTGGGTTGCATTTGACAAAGCACTGCCAAGCAGATAGAAGTTAGTGACCCTTCCCCTTTACTCAGCACTGGTAAGGACACCTAGATTGCTGTGTCCAGTTTTGGGACTCTGCAGCATAGAACTGACATGGACATACTGAAGAGAGATCAATGGAGGGATGCAAAGATGATGAAGGGAGTGTAACATGCCTCTTCTGAGAAAAACTTTAGAAAGCTGGGACTGTTCAGTCAGAAAAGAGAAAGCACATGGGGTTCTCAAAGAGCATGTATAAATAGCTAAAGAGAGGGTGCAAAGAGGACAGGGCCAGACTCCTTTCAGTGGTGCCTAATAATAGAACAGTAGGAAATGGGAATGAACTGAAACACAGGATGTTCCCTTTGAACATCATGAAACACTCTTTTACTGTGAGAGTGACTGAACACTGTCAACTGGGTGGTACTGCTTGAGCTGGATCTGCTTGGCTTGGACCAGATGACCTCCAGAGGTCCATTCCAATCTCAGTCATTCTGTGTTCTCTCTCATGTGTTAGCTAAGTGCCCGGAGCAATTTAGAAATGCCAATTCCATTGACCTCCAGAATGACAGAAAGTATAAATTTTAAAAAGATTTAATTGTCCAGCCTTCCTCAGCAACAGATTTTTGTAACTACTGCAGCTGCAGTAGTTACACAGTGGATTGGTGGCTATTTTATAGTGGGTAAAAATTTCAAGTCCATTTGACTCCCTTAAAAAGAGACAAAAATATACTAACTGGAAAGTATGGATAACCAAAACCAAAGCAGTTTTCCAGTCCTTTGCATGCTTCCCTAAACATCCATCTACTTCTAGGAAGTGACTGTATAAACAATCAAATGGACCTCTTCAGTGCCTGTTTTCAAGAACAGTCAGAGCCAATGCTTACACTTGCAAGTCATGAAGTGGAACAACACAGTAAATAGGGATGACTGAGCCATCTGTCACCATAACATACTCCTACATGAGCTAAAAAGCTACTGTAGACAGATCCACGAGGATTTACATTGACTGGATTAAGCAGGTCTGTCAAGTGGTGCAAAAGCCAACTGTCCTCAGGGAAAGCAACACATGATGACAATTCCTTATCCTCCTCTATCCCAGTTCACTGAACTTGGTCTGCCCCTACAGAGAAAAAAAAATAAGTGTGCTTACTCATTTACACATGCTTCAACATCCCTGGTTTCTTTCATCAGAAAAAAAAAATAATTAAAAAAAAAAAGTCATTATAGCCACTCTGATACATGATGTTAATGGCATCAAAGCAACTGCTACCAGTACTTTTTCCTCCAGTATAAAAGACTAAAGCTGCTTCCCACAAAGCAGGCTAGAACTACCACCTCAATGACCAAAAAGCAATTTCAAGAATTTTCTAGTGTGATGTACTGAAATTGAACCATAAGGTGATTACTGTTCTTACTTGATGCAAACTATATCATACTGTACAATGCCATTCTGATACCTCAATATGGCAACCC
>VYZU01000950.1:16830-28988 GCA_013401355.1 Ceyx cyanopectus | reverse complement strand
CAAGTAGTTTACTTTTCTGTTCCAGTATGAAATAGATGAAGTAATTGGACCCTGTGTGCAATTTCCAGGCTATCAAGTAGTATCTGTATTAGGGAAGGCAACTTCACATTAAGGTAAGATCCCCTTATCAATCTTAATACTTGAGATAATTATTTCTTCAAGCATAAATAAATGTCAATAGAGAAGGCAAAAAAACCCCAAAATGGAACTCAGATGAGACTTGTAGTTAGAGCAGATGCCTGTAATTTTGCAAGGAAGCTATAACATAATGCATACTATTATTTCTAATATCAGCATTGGTTTTTAAGGAATAAAATGCTCATATTTAAAATACTGTTGCTTTTACAACTTTTAGTGATATATAGGTAACATTTTTCTGATCTGAATATCCACATGTATAATTCAGTATGCTCATGTCATTTACCTTAAAAAGTATAAGTTGCTACTTTATGATAATATGTTCTATCTTTTTCTCATTAGATTTGTCATACTAAAATATATATATTACATAAATCTATTAATGCAATAATCAATTATATAAAAAATTAATTTTGCAGAGTGTATTTTTCTCTGTAATAGGATTTAAATTAAAATTTAAGAGCTTAGCCCATGGTACCACAGAAGCACTGAAAATCCTACCAGTTCTGGGACTTCTGCTCAAAGCAAAGCATATATTTTCCTCAAGTGACAAAGACATCAACTTTGAAATCTATGGATAGCAGAAATCACTGCCTTTTAATAGTATGAGACTTGTAAGTACCTTTGAAATGTTGCATTAGAATGGCCTTAGGCAGCTTGGTAGACACATTAAGCAATGAATGCATGGACAAACTGAAAAGCAATTCAATTAAGCACATAACTTCTGATAATTAGTCATTGCATTATTGCAGCAGGTAACTCTAAAGCAAGTATTTAATTTAAAGAATGAGATCAAAAGTTTAATGTTTCCTAGGAAATCATTGTTTGTTATTTCTCTGATTTTGCTAGAACTGTTTGAACCTGAGCATAGCAGTAGCAGATTCTTGCCAGTTAGACCTCTGCATTTGCAAAGGTGTGAATCAATAAATGTTCATAAGGGAGTGGAGATATTTTAGGCATCTCTTACCTGGAAAAGCAAGAGCACAGGGGGGTGACTGGACCTCCTGCAGTGCAAGCACCTGCATTCATGGAAAAACACAGTTGGTGACATCTGTAGGTAGCACCATTCTCTTGAGTTATTTCTTTTATATGACAGTATAAAGGAAATTTATACAGTATGATATATATATGACATGAAATATGGCAGTATAAAGGAAATTCTTACTTACCCTACACCTGTACCTTCACCTCCAGAAAGCTGACACAGTTCTGACAAAGCCACTTGAACTTTGAGGGAAGTTTAATTCAGTGCCTTGGGCAGACAGGGTTGCCATGAAGAAGAGCTGTGGAGAGCATTGCAGTCAAGTGTTGCTCCAAGGGGTGTGAAACTTTAGGAAAAAGTTTTTGGAGGGGTAAAAAAAACCCTGGATCTCTTTGAAAGGGCTTCTGGATATGTTAGCTCTATTCTTCCTCTTGACAACTTTCAGGCAGCTGTGGTGGCTAATTCCTCCCTTTTCCTGTTGACCAAGTGCTACACAATCTGTTTCAGTATTTGATGCTGTTTATGCTCTTTATCCATGCTTTTCAATGTCTGAGCTTTGTTAGGGGGCCAATTTCTCCCATGGGTTGTGTTTTCTGATTCATGTACACCACCACTGTGTTGTTGCAGTGGTTGGGAGGATGACTTTTGAAGAAAGAAAATTGTCTTTTTTTCTTCTGCACACAAGCGTTACTCGAAGCCAAACTTAACTAATTGATTTTGACATGTGTTTGATCAGAGTTCCCCTTTACCAAACTTCTCTATTGGCCTATAGATTCATTCAGGTTGTTCAGAGAGTTTTCTTTCCCAGAGTGGGAACAGAGAGCAGGGCTGAATGACACCCTGTATACACATCCTTACGATGGGAGTTCCTCGTGACGAACGGTTCTGTGATTCTTGTTTGTATAAAGGATGCCAGAGGGATGACTATGGATAGATCAGTTGTCATAACTCTGAGTTCAGTTAATAATAGTGGAGTAACTGTTTAAAAAAACAGCTATTGTACAGGAATGTTCAGTTCTGTTTGCTTTGCAGGACTTCATGGGAGCATGACATGGGACGTGTTAGACCTGTCTCATGACTTCTGAATTGCTGGGGTAAAAGGTCTACTGGAAGTAACAGCAGATTTGTTGGTAATCCTTTCTGCAAGCATTCCTACAGTAATACAGATGGAAAAGCAGGGAAAGCTTTTTCTTAACTCCATTGCCTGAAGTGCTCAGTTATGTGTCAGTCTATGGAAATATGTTGATGGAGCTACAAGGAGATAAATTGTTCCAATATCCTGGACTTTGCAGGAGGATGTAAAGCAGAGCAGATCATCATAGTGCTTGCTTCTGAGGGCTTGAGCCTGCTTCTGACATCAGCAGCATGTAAGTCAAAAGTGGCTTTAGCCAATTAGCAGGGAGAAAAAAAGTCATGTTGCATGATGCAGGGAGTCAATCAAACATAGGAACTGCTTCTCTAGATCAAATGGTTTGATTTACAGACCAGCCCCACAAAGAGTTTTGCTTCTATTCAGAAACAGTACCAACAGTATCATGAACAACAGGAGGAACCTCTCTATTGAACAGGACAGTTGACAGGAATCTCAAATGTGGTATCTGGCTTGTAAACCTGTTTTATTCTATCCTAATTATGCAAGAACTACAAAGCTGATTTGAAAAAAGTCATTAGGCCAAGAGGGTTATTCTGATGAATACAGGAATGTTTTCTTTTTGTTCTTTTTCAAGGTGTCTGTTTCCTCCCTTTCTCCAGACTGACTTCTGTACTATCCCCCATTAGGACTTGATAAATTAATGCATTTCTGCAAACAGGTAAGAGACTGTTTTTGCCCACAAAAACATGGTGGAGTTGATAAAAACAGAGCCACCTTGAAAATGTAGTGAGAGACCAGCAATTAACTGCTGTCCAAAAAGATTAAAAACATGCCAACAACATGTATTGAAAATTAGGCTCTAGTTTAAGGAGTATTTCCTTGAGCTGGTTTTTAACTCACATCATTTCCTTAGTACAATTTCTCTACATCTCATCTGTGTTACTTGTGCAGACTGTTCTAATCAGCATCCACATAGTACTACACGTTCAGACTAACATTAAGTAAGGCTTGCTGCCCAGAGTGAAGGCAAAGATTTAATCCTGGATATTTAAGGCAGCTAAGCTCTGCTTCCAACACTATGTACTAAGTAGGTAAATGCCTGGCTTCCCATGCTAACATACTGAAAGGGAGAAACATGCTGAAAGTGCTGAAATTTGGAAATCTGGGTTTGTTTAATAAATAATTAAAGCAATATTCTCAGCACTTAAATTTTTAATAAATGTGGGCAGCTATTTTCTACAGCTTTGTTGCACAACTGCATCTTTTCATCCCATACAGAGGAAGAAATTAGTAAATATGTTCTGTACTAATGCTGAGGATACTTTGTTATGCTGCTTAAAATAATCGATGATCATCCATTGGCTGATACAATTTAAATATCAGCAGTTTTTCATGCTTTCATCTTAGTCTAAGACATCCCATAATGAGAATTCTTCTCTGTTAAATCAAGCAATAGATAAATACTCAAACACTGATTATCCTGAGTTCCCACCCAAGGTGATTTTTCTCATTTCTGCAGCTCATATTTTTGCTTCTCTCCCCATCTTCCTGTGTGAATAGTGCATGTTCTGTTTTTTTTTATGTGAATGAAAATGCCAGGACAGATGGCAGATGAAAAGTCCTGTAATACATGGATTAATAATCCTAATGTACTATGAGAACTAAAAGTGAATATGGAAAAGTGAATATTTGGTCCTTCCAAAGACTCTTTGCTTACCCCAGTTCCAGGCATGGAAAGGAATAAATACATGGATAATCTCCACAGAATTTTCCATATGCCTTCTACAGACAATAGTGGATCAAGTATTTTAAACACAGGAAGGAAGGAAACTTTGATTTCTTGCCAAGAGATTGAAACCACCTGATCTTTTACCAAGCTGGTTTATTTTGCTGCCAACAGAGTTTCCTCGTCTTCAACAGCTCCTTTTCATCTGCAAAACTAACAGCAGTGAGGGAAACAGGCTCTGCAGGATGGCAACACTGGAAGAATCTGCTCTGGTGAAAGCAGGGACTGATTCATATTTGGGTAGGGACCAGAAATCACCATTCCAGGTGTGGGGTGTCCTCAGATAATTCCTAAACAAATTTCACTTCTTTTTTTCCTCAGTACATGCAAGTTGCTGGCTTTGCAAAAGTTGACCTACAGCACAAAAATGATGTAACTTAACTCTCTTTGCTATTGAATGAATTATCACCCTGATTTTCAGGACTCCTTCTATTCTGGGTTTTAAAACAATGCTGAGATTCCCCAAGTTTAAGAAGCTGAACTCTTTTGAAGTCAGCTGAATGCATCAGTTCTGTAACTTGGCCTCCCTCCAGCCTGGTGAGCTCGTTGCCATGCAGTTTGCACCGTGCCCTTCGTGTTCAGACTGGGGATTTCAGAGGCAGTCTCCAAGGGAATGGGGGAGCACAAGTTCCTAGATATTTGCCATGTCTTTTTTTTTTCCAGTGAAAGGACAAGATGAAGATGTTTGGTGAAGTCTGACGTCAAAGGGCTGGCTGTATCACAGGGGTTTTAGCTTTAGATGCTAAGAAACCCCAGACAGACATGTGAGATGAAATGATCTCTCCTGTGGAGCAATAGAGTATAAATCCTGCACACTCCCTTCAGCCTTTTCTCCCAGTCATATTGATGCAAAGCTAATTGATTTTGAGATTAATCAGCTACAGGTATCTGTTTAGTCCTTACTTTAGAGCTAAAATAGAGAAAAAAAAAAATTAAATATATATATATACACACACACCTTACTTTAGATCTAAAATAGAGGAAAGTTTTTCAATTGAGATTTATAAATCAAAGCACTAATGGAATTTACTACTTTTGAGGGGAGGAAGTTGTAATTAATGAGCTGTATGAGCAAACATCTTCCAGTTTTTGTCTGGACACAGGGATAATTTGTTATTGTGAGATCCATGGAGCCACTGCTGTAAACCTTTGTTCTGCAATGACCGTGGTCTTGACATTATCTGGAAAATAAACATAAATCAGTTTAAGACAGGATATTCAAGGGTTTAAATCTTCATTTTAATCAGGAACACCAGCAAATGCATTAATTGTGTTTTGTTCCTGCAATCTTCTGGTAAGGAAAAAATAGCCTCATTCTATAATAGCTGTTATTCTAAATGAACAATGACTTTTTTTTTTTACAATAGCAAGAGAGGAAATGCTATTTGAATTTTTTTCCTTGTAAATACATTCAATTTCATAGTAAACCAAGGGAACAGTCC
This sequence comes from Ceyx cyanopectus, assembly GCA_013401355.1. Classification (NCBI taxonomy): domain Eukaryota; kingdom Metazoa; phylum Chordata; class Aves; order Coraciiformes; family Alcedinidae; genus Ceyx; species Ceyx cyanopectus. Next base: position 23,547 of record VYZU01000950.1, on the reverse strand, counting down.
CTTTTTAACTTGTTTTTTTTTGCTTTATAGAGTTAGCAAGTTGCAGTTAATGCTTCCACCAGNTTAACTCTCTTTGCTATTGAATGAATTATCACCCTGATTTTCAGGACTCCTTCTATTCTGGGTTTTAAAACAATGCTGAGATTCCCCAAGTTTAAGAAGCTGAACTCTTTTGAAGTCAGCTGAATGCATCAGTTCTGTAACTTGGCCTCCCTCCAGCCTGGTGAGCTCGTTGCCATGCAGTTTGCACCGTGCCCTTCGTGTTCAGACTGGGGATTTCAGAGGCAGTCTCCAAGGGAATGGGGGAGCACAAGTTCCTAGATATTTGCCATGTCTTTTTTTTTTCCAGTGAAAGGACAAGATGAAGATGTTTGGTGAAGTCTGACGTCAAAGGGCTGGCTGTATCACAGGGGTTTTAGCTTTAGATGCTAAGAAACCCCAGACAGACATGTGAGATGAAATGATCTCTCCTGTGGAGCAATAGAGTATAAATCCTGCACACTCCCTTCAGCCTTTTCTCCCAGTCATATTGATGCAAAGCTAATTGATTTTGAGATTAATCAGCTACAGGTATCTGTTTAGTCCTTACTTTAGAGCTAAAATAGAGAAAAAAAAAAATTAAATATATATATATACACACACACCTTACTTTAGATCTAAAATAGAGGAAAGTTTTTCAATTGAGATTTATAAATCAAAGCACTAATGGAATTTACTACTTTTGAGGGGAGGAAGTTGTAATTAATGAGCTGTATGAGCAAACATCTTCCAGTTTTTGTCTGGACACAGGGATAATTTGTTATTGTGAGATCCATGGAGCCACTGCTGTAAACCTTTGTTCTGCAATGACCGTGGTCTTGACATTATCTGGAAAATAAACATAAATCAGTTTAAGACAGGATATTCAAGGGTTTAAATCTTCATTTTAATCAGGAACACCAGCAAATGCATTAATTGTGTTTTGTTCCTGCAATCTTCTGGTAAGGAAAAAATAGCCTCATTCTATAATAGCTGTTATTCTAAATGAACAATGACTTTTTTTTTTTACAATAGCAAGAGAGGAAATGCTATTTGAATTTTTTTCCTTGTAAATACATTCAATTTCATAGTAAACCAAGGGAACAGTCCCTTTTTAACTTGTTTTTTTTTGCTTTATAGAGTTAGCAAGTTGCAGTTAATGCTTCCACCAGCAGAACTAAGATTGAAGAAATAATATTTCTCTTTGGGTCACCTTGATGATATGAAAATATTTGGCCTGTTTAGAAGAAATTATTTTTCAAAATTAAGTAAAAACCACATCTGTAGCCTACAAACAGTCTAGAACTACTCCATCTAACTTAACTGTGCCTACTAAGCTAACTGCAATGTATATTCATGTCAAGAGGGATGGTTTACCTACCAATTTCCCAGTTGCTCAATGTACAATTTAAAGATGAGTACATAGCCCTTGGTGTAGTTTCCTGTTTCTAGTGAAAACATAAATGGTTCTGTCAGCTTCAAGGGCTTTTATTTTATTAAAGAAACAAAGCAAGAGAGACACAGAAGGACTCACTTGAACAGCTTGAGAGCACAGTCTATGTGTTCAGTAGAACTCAATTAAAAAAATTGGTTTATTACAAGAGTCTCTGTGGTCACAGATGCATATCTGTGTAATTCTAAAAAAGCCTAAGGTTTTTTTGAAGACTGTTCTGCTGCTTCAAGTTCAGACAGCAGCATTTTTGTTGACTTTGTGCTTAATGTCAACCCTTTTTAGAGCAGGGAAAAGCCTTATGAAAGAGAAAGTTAGGAAAAAATATTTTTAACTACACAGTAGGAAGTGTCTTTAGGATTGTGTGTACCCTTATGAAATAACTCAGTCATTCTTTTCTTACATGTGCAACAGCCATGAGGTCTCAGATTTCCAGATGCCAAATTGATTTATTCTGAAATGTTATTTAAAAATGAAACAAGAAGTGAACCAAACGTGGCACTGCTTGACACACAGGAAAGTGAGTAAGATGACAGAAGGAATTTTGTAATGAATAGGAATCTTCATCAGCTAATTGTCTCTAGGAACTGATTTGTTATTTATGATTTGAGCCCAGAGAAGTGGAAATTTGATGTCTAGGAAACAGCAGAGCATGTCACAATGGGACTGTATCTTTGTTGGTATTACAGAAACCAAGTTAGAAAATAAGACACTTCTTTTTTTTCAGAGGTTACAATTCTAGCATTAAAAAAAGAGAAGGTTTCTGTGTGATTAATAATGGAAATTGTATGTGACTTATTCAAGACATCCCTTGTTGGGAATTTAACTCCTGGCTTTAGATTTTAAGTAATCCATGCTGCATTTTTCATGCAGCTAAACTGCTGTTGAAGAACAATTCCTGTAACAGGCCATACTAAAATAGAAATGAAAAAACTTCAGCTGAAGAATTCATTTCAGAAATTAAATTTACTCTTGTCAGGAGTATATGATAATACATCTCATTTTTAACTGATTGTTAGATTTACATATTCATAAATATATTTTATATAACGTATCACTTTGAGCTGACAACCCCCTGAGTCACCAACAGCTTCAGAGTGGATCTGCTCACTCTGGTTTCTCAAGTGAACATGCTGAAGGAAACAAAAAGCCTCCCATTTCCCAAGTGAGGTGGCATTAGCACACAAAATAGCAATCAAAAGCAAGAGAATTCTTTACATGAAGAAAGCTGAGACTTGTCAGTGGAGTCTCATTAAAAAGTTTGCAAATATCTGCTGCCCACTGTGCCTTACAGGGTGAATTCACCTGCTCAGCTTTGCCTTCCATGTGGGCAACTATAATGTGTAGAGCTGCCCACTAGGTTCCCATAGAAACACTGGGTCTGCTTCTGAGCCTTTTCCCTGCTGCAAGCAAAGCCTTTTGTCTCAGCTTTCCTGCTTGCTGTGCCCCTGCCTTGCCCTCTCACCACCCTCTGCTCCAGAAAGGTGAGTGCTGCTCCAGGCAGCTCCCCTCAGAAAGCTGCAGCTGCTTTAAGGCCAGTTTTCTTTCAGAGGATTGCATCTGGCAGTAGGAGGTAGGATGAACATGCTTGTGCAAGTGTGAGAGAGTTTAGAAGGTACAATGTAAAAATAATTTCAAGTCTTTATTGGTGGCACTTGGGGGAAAATGTGCCACTGGGAATTAAATCTGCAGAATCAAAAGGTTCTCTGATCCTCTTTTATATTACTGCAGTAGTTGTTCATAAATCTATATTGTAGGCTACAAAGTGTATCTGCTGCACCTTCAAAACCACCTAGTTAAAAGTCAACAAAAGGCAGCTGCAGAGAAGTTATACTTTTGCTTAAATTATATAATAATTTGCTGTAAGGGCAATATAGTATTAAAAAGGCTGTCAAAAAGACAGTCCAAAATTAGATTAATCATGGAATCCCTACCAATTTGGGCTAGGAAAAAAAAAAGCTGTCATTTTCCATTTTCAAAAGTTTTCTTTTTTCCAACTTCCTCCTTCAAACTCATATAAATAAACAGCTTGTCTGTGTAACAGAAAAAATAACATTATCTCAATTTCTGTGTCTTGAAACTTTGGGCATTCCACAATTGTACTTAATGTATGGATACTCCCTAGGAATGAATGTTTCAAGAACAGAGGGATGTAGGGAACTGAAAACATGCTGAGTGCCTTCAATATCATGTGAGGTTAGTGAGAGATGAAGGTGTTTAGCCTTTTAACAAACCTCTCTCTCACAGAGTGGCAGAAATATTCACAGAGAGTTAGTAAAAAACCTCAAATGAATAAAGAGCTATTCCTGTGTACCAGCTGGTTATGTATTTTTATTATTTCAGTTTGATGCCACCATCACCATGGTGTATATGTAATCCCCACTTCTTGAATTAGGAAGTAAAGTGAAATGTAGCCAAAACAAGTAGGTTACAGCATGATTTTTACCAGTTGAAAGAGAACTGCATGACAAAGGTTTATATAATACAGAGAATGTTCTACTGAAGGGTACATAAAAGCTAGATTGCTGTAATATTTTTTGGTTGGCAATGTATGCTCAGAAGGACTAATAATAGGCCTTATGAGTCACAAACATTCATTAAATAAGCCACCAGAGTTTTAAAAATGTTGCAGTTGAGATCTCTCCTGGTTGCAGTGAAAAGTAAAGTCATATGTTTCAAAAAATGGTGAACTCTCTAAAAAAAACCCAACTCTGATAATATGCTTCTGAAATGTTGAGATCCTTTATTCTATGCAAAACCAGCATGTTAATTACTGGATTAGTCAAAATCCTTTTAAGACCAAACTTGAACCCATCTTCTAGGTTTTGAAATGCATTTGGAATGCTTGACTCCCTCATGGTGGTCCCAAGGGAAACAGGGATGCTCTCATCCATGTTTGTTGATTCAAGAAGACACAGTTCAGGCTCAGCAGTTAGTTTGCAGTGAGGAGCTACTTTTTATTTCACATATCCTGCTAGCTTTGTACACGTACAACTCAATCAAATTATTTGTTCAGGATCACTGAGGGAATCAGTTGCTTCACTGGGAGAATAAAGTTGGACTGAGAAAACTGAAAATACTGGTTCCCATCACAGAGCAGGTTCTCAGTAGCATTTAAGTAAATTAGAGGGGCAACCTATTGTATTTCACAGTCATCTGCAGAAACGACCAGCATTGTTTAGACTAAATTGACATCAGCAGGGAAAAGTAGACACAGAAGGAAAAACAAAAGAAAGAAAAAAAATTAACACTTTCATGTGATAGAAATCTAAACAGACCTAGCAGAGGAAGAGCAGGAAAAGTGAAATGGAAATTTATCTTCCAAAACTATTTGGTTTTGGAGGTATCACTTTTAGGGGAAATATTCGGTTGCATAATGAGTCTCTTATTTTTCTTCAGTAATTTATTACTGAATAAATAATATTCTAATTTACAGGTGTTCAAAGTTACTCTGAGGGGTTTTTTTGCCTATCTTTTCCCATTTAATTTTTTTAACAACCTAGAGACAAATCAGTGCTGTGCTGGAGACCATAATGTTGGTGTTACCACTGCTTTTATCAATGATTAGATTTCTACAAAAGACTTTTGCCTGTTGCAGGCATTGATCACTGGTGAGTAATAAGTTGTCATCTTCTATAACAGAAGGCAATGAAATATGCACATTGGCTCTTAACTGGCATCACAAAATTTGGTGGTAAAGGAATAATGAAATTTATCATTTTCTAATTTATTTTCAGGGGCAGAACGTGGTGCTCCTGCAATTTCTCCTTCCTTCCAAATCCTACCTCATTTCTCCAAGCCTTTCCTTCCCTCCAACATGAATTTTTAAACTATTTTCCATCTTCATGGACTCTTCATTTCAGCTTCAGTCTCCTGGCTTAGTCAGTGCTGACTTTCTTCCTGGCTTGCTGCCTGAGTCCCCTGCTGAACTCAGGATGTGGTTCTGCCAATCTAATTGTGGGCTGCTACTGAAAGGGGTAGTCCCATTCCTTCCACTGTCTGCCCTGGTCTCCCTTGTGAGCTGAGTCAGGGAACTAAACTTATAAGATTCATTTTCTTTCAGTTTGGCTCTTGGAGTCAGGTCATCGTGGGGTAAAATGAAAACCAATGCTAAAAATCAAAACCAGGGTTGGAAGGGACAGTGGAATCAGGGAGAGGAGGAACTGTTTCTTTCAGCAGCACTTTACAATTAATGTGAGTTTCATCATTAAACATTCTGAAAGTGAACTGACTGCATGTGTTAGAAAATGGATACTGACCCTAACAGCTATGAAGTCAAATTCCTACAAAATTAGCTTTCCTCACTTCAAGCCCTTTGTATTAAAAATAAGCAGTGAAATAGTTTCCAACAATAGTTGGAGGCTATTTTTCCTACTGTAAATAAATGCTGAGTATCTGAGCAGAAGTCTCCTCTGTGTAATGCAAGTCAACTCCCTTTGGCTTAACAGGAGTTGTCGTGCTATATGTGAGAGCAGAATCTTGTCTCTATGAATAAAGGAGTTTTTTCAAGAGTGAGGGGGCTCTGCACAATGAATGCATTTTTACCAGCCCTTTCTGATTCACTGGCAAACTCCCAAACACAAGAACTCTTTTCTGTAGTCTTTCACAATGAAAGAAAGACATTTTCTTTTTCATTTTTTAGTGGGAAGTCTTTAGTATTTATTTTTTTTCTCATGAAAATGTGTGTCTGACGTTTCTTGGTGTTTTGTACAATGCAGTAGAAAGTATTTCTCATAATAATATATTTTTGAAGTTGATCCTTCCTGAGTTTATCATATATCTTCTAGCTCCAGTTGAAAGCTTAGCTGAGGATAAAGGAGCAGATTTGGGTTTAATTTAATGCACATGTCTCTTGCAGTTCAAAAGCTACTCTGAAACTAGACTGGGCAGACTCCTGGGGAAGTTAGGGCAGCTCCAGGAGGTTATCCAAGCCATGCCAAAATTGTGTCTTGCTGTGCTCCACCCTAGACCCAAGCTATAAAAGCAGGGGATGGCTTTCTAGTTATCAGGAAATCTGCAGTGGGCCAAAGTTTTTTGTGTTGTCTGGTTGTGGGATAACAGCCTAGCTTGCCATGAGACAGGAATTGGAGGCTACTTTAGTGCTTTTCTGGAGAAAGGTTAAGATGTTTGTGGCCATGAGATTCTTGGGCTATCTCTAGGGGTGGAGACCTGCTGAGCTGGCAGCCAAACGGCTGAAGGAGGGAGTCTTGTCAAGATAAAATGGCCCTGTTTTGGCTAAACCCACAAAA